>JAKRBP010000238.1:136669-147729 GCA_022398575.1 Heliothis subflexa | reverse complement strand
AAAAAAAATACAATTAAATAAAAATCATGACCATATGAACTTCCAGGCGATCTTAAAGTTACAACTACAGCTAGAAAGACAGCTCAGATTTATCAGCTTTCAAGACACGACTGGATACAACATTCTAGCAAGACTTGTAACAGTTCAAATAAGCTTTTACAATGTCTCATCAAACGTTAAAATTATCGCGGAGTTCCAAGGAGTGGGTCGTAAGGAAAAGACCGATATTTTCTTAATTTATATGAATTCTAAAGACATTCCTTATAAAAACAAGTTATTTATGAGAAAAACATCGAGATTACTTCCAAAACGATGTACCACTTACCGGGGTTGGCGGCGCTGATATCGTACACATGCGTGGACGCCATCATGCCGGGCGTCAGCCCCACGCGCCGCTCCGGCAGCACCTGGTATAGAGCTGGGGTATCGCCACTGGAAACGAAGTAAATATTGCACAAAATAATGTATATTCTAGAAGTGTTAAAATTGAAGAGTGTAGAGACCAAGATGGTGGTGCGCTAAAGTTTCTTTTCAGTCAATGGCTCTTAGTTTGCCCCATTGAATAACGAATGAAGCTGATTGGTGGCAGTATAAACAGCCCACACAGCCCTAAGTGGGATAAGAACAGTTTTTCCGAAGCTAAAAATATCTCATACTGCGTTCACTAACGCGCATAAAATATCTTCCATCAAATAGTAAGGACGAATGAATGAAGATAAACAGTCTCACCCTTCCAAATCGCTTTCAACCTTCTTCTTCCTGAGCTCGATGGTGTCAGGAGTCTCCATGCCGGGCGGCACGGAGCTGATGCCGAGCGGCGTGACCAGGCCCTCGCCCGGAGTGGCCACGCCGGCCGCCACCTCACCCTCGCCAGGCTTCTCGCCACCATCGTCCGATTCCTCTGTTGAAGGAGTCATTCAATATTATTTTTTTTAATTGCAGCTAGAATATCCGAGGGACGCCACATTATGAGGTTGCTATTATACCATGACGAATGTATTGAATGTCCTTGTGAATTGTGAACCGCCTTTGTCATGCAGTACTATTTATTCCATAACCGAATAACAACCAACTCCCAATAAAAGTTGGGTAAAGGCTGAGCAAATGATGCGCTTTACAGTAAGTTGTCAAATAATTTGAAACATTTCATACCTTCTTCAGATTCTTCCTCGGATTCAGATTCCAGTTCTCCCCACATTGTCCTATCAATGTCTAGGTCTTCCACATCCTGCAACATAATGAAGCAATAATTTATTTAATGAAATCAGTTTGAAGAAAGATGAAACAAGAAAGCAAGCAGAGAAACGGGGTTCTCGAGGTGTTTTTTTTTAAGTGCTCATTTAATTAGCTTATTTTCTTTGCTATTGTTCTAGCTATTGTCAAAAGAAATAGTATATTTATAATTTTGAATTAAATAAAACTACAAAGTCGCTGGATTTTAGTTAGACAAAAAAAGGCATATTTACACAAAGAGGATTACAATAAAAATTGCAACAAATCACGAATAAAATACGTATATTTCTACTTACATCCTGGCCACTACTCTGATGTCCGAACACATCTCCATACAGGGGCTTGCCAGTCTCGTCGACAGGCGGCTTGCCCCAGCCGCCGGCGTGGTAGCCGAAGGCGCAGCCCTCGGGTATGGGCGCATTGAGGCCGGGGATCTTCAGGTTGGGGTACGACGGCGGGGGGCCGTAGCGCTGCTGGGCTATCAGCCATGGTGGAGGCACCTGTATGAATATAGGGTGTTGTAATCATTTTGTTGTATGTCTCCACTAGACCACGGGACTATAGATTAAGGGATGGATGGCGAATGTAGGGGCGAAGCCCGACCGAAGCCTTTTAGAGACATTTTGTAATCTTTATCTAGGCAAATATTAAAACAATTGAAAAATAAAATAGCGTAGTCTGTATACATATGTATCTTCATGTTGATAATATTGCGAAGCATAATTATTGGCTAAACCATAAAGCTCATGGGTCTTACTACAAAAAAGATAAACACAAGTGAAGTGTTTTTTAAAACAGATGTTTTAGAAAACATTTGTTTTAAAAAATTCTCCATACAAAATTTTATAAAACATGTAGTGAACGTGTGTTTATCTTCTTTGTAGTAAGACCCCAAGTGCTTATAATAACTCTATTAGCAGTGTTTTACATACCTTGTGTGATCCAGGTCCCACGGGCATACCGAGAGCTGTCCGGAGCTCTTCCGAGAGGTCTCCTGGTTTCTTCTCTCGCAGGCGCGTCTCGAACTCTTTGCCCTCGTAGTACAAGTCGCCGTGGATTGTCATACGGGGTTTGGTTTGCCATCTAAATAAATACAATTTCAAATGTAATATATATTTTTTAACACTCACACTGCTGTTGCAGTGCGTTGCGACTGTCGTGCTTGGGGTCGTGGGTTCAATGACTGGTTTGTGCTGAAGTCGCTTTTTGGCTTTTAGAAATTTTCACACAGCAACCCAAACTTGAAGCTACTCAGTGAGTACCAGTCGTTGTTACAATTCCACGTCAGTCAGAGGCAGTCAGAGAGATTTGGGAAAAGTCTAACACTAGGGCTTGTTAAGTGACTTACAGCTCACTGGTAAAAAAGAAACAGCATCGTTTTGAGAAGATACTATTATTTTCTAGTGTTACGGCACTAATTAACACCTTGTTACGTAAATTATAATTATGTACGATACTCACCAAATGATGTTGATGGTGCCTCTTTCTTACATCTCGTAACATTTGCTAAAGGAGAAAATGAAGACTCCAGTTTTTAAACTGGATGTAATATGATCAAAAATTTAGCAGTTACAATAACTTGCTTTCTTATGATCACATTTGTTTTGATAAATTTAATTTATAAGTGCATTATTGATTGCAGTAATTAAATATGTAAACGTCTTTAGCAAATTTTAATCCAATATTGAAATACTCAAACATAACTTTAACTTCTATTCTCTCTAAAAGTAATTCTGTCGCAAAAAATTACGTAAGTATAACAGCTATAGAATGATGTTTGAGCAGTTTTCAAAATTGAGTAGCATCTCAGTACTTGGTTCATAATAAAATCAACAAAGACAATTTTTGTGAATTAAAACACAATTTTAGTATACCTTTTAAAACTCTAAAAGATAATAAAATCAACTTACTTGAAGAAAGCATCATGAAGTTTTTGGTAATCAATATCAATCTTGCCGAGCTTGGGCCTGGTCCGTTCCCTCATCTTTGCCTTAAGAGTCTTGGTTTCCTCCTTGTCCTGCAGGGAGGCTCTCATCTCCATGATGCCGGTCTTCTTGATGAAGTCAGGAAGGTCGAACGGAGGCTTTTCTATACCTCGCTTGCCTTGCAGATACTGGGTAAAGTATTATGAGGTAAATTAATGTATTGATAAGTAAAGCCATGGAGACGCTGGTGTGGAGCATTTCAGGATATAATTATGTGAATCTTGGCATGAAAATCGTCATTAATAAGTCCGTAAGTTAATATTTGTCTATTACATTTGCAAAAGTTGAAAATTGATGTAGAAATACTTTTGTAGATTTAACCTACATTAGACCTACTACAGCAGTTGTAATTTGGATTTGTGAAACATTCAGGATGCAAGTGCTGCCACGAAAATTAACCAGTAAATTCTACCCCAGTAGTTATACACCAGATATTTCACTGACCAACCATCACAGTTTCAAGAACCTATTTACCAAAGGAACTTTCAATCTTTTCTAACAGAAAAAAGACAAAAATTAATTATTACCTTTCTCTTATAGCACCAGTGCCTCGGTACTTGCACAGTGTTCCTATGCGCCTTCAACTGTACGAGGAGTTTGGGGTCTCGCGCAGTCACGTCGTACATCTCCACGACATCGGGCCGGGAGACCAGCTGCTTCAGCTCAGCCACTGATAGACGTGACAGCTTCTTCAGCTTGCGTTTCGAAAGGCGCTCCTTTTCATCCGCTGCATTTTTCTGGAAAATATTTTTAATTAATCCTACTGGAATTGTAAACGTGGAATGTTTTTGTGTGTATGTCTGTTTTTCTTTGACGTAAAAACTACTGGATGAATTTTGATAAAACTTGGCCTTAATGTAACTTATATATCAGAATAACACATACGCTACTTTTATCTTTACTCTCGGTAGGCCAATGAAACCCCTGACAGAAACTAGTCTATACTAACACAATAAAAAGAAATCATTTTTTGTTTGATTGTACACTAACGGCTCGGAACCTACAGAACCGAATGTTATATTTTAAGCCGTTATATGCCTGTGCGCAGATATACGCGGACACAACAGATTTTCAATTGTCTCATAACTGCCGCCATACAAACACGTATCGACTCAGAAACGGATCGTAAACGTGACGTCCGTATCACCGTATTGTCCCGAGGCGAGGCGATTACGTTATAGAGTTTAGATTATGTTGTAGAGAGCTTCATACAAATTATAATGAACGGCTCGAGTTGACATGGTGACAGTCCTTTGTATTAATATATGTGCTGCGACCCTAAATAGAAAACCAATGACATTCTCACCTCCACAGCCTCTTCATCTGCAGCAAATTGATCCTGGACCTTCTCCTGAGGTTTGGAAGGCTTGGGGGCATCCTTATCCTCCTCCTTGATGGAATCGTCTTTCTTTTCTGTGATCTTGAACGCTTCCAATATGCGATGGAACTGGCGGTACATCGGTTCTAGCTCATGGAACTGTATGTTTTCTTGTACATACCTGGTAGGTAACAATAAATTATTATTATAGTATTTATTTGTGTTACAGATGTAATAGAGCTTGTGGCAAAGCCGCGCGGATCAATCAGTCATAAGGTAAAGCAATACAAGGCGCGGTCGCTTCGTTGATGGTGACCATCTTGTGTAGACAAATTCTATAGTGTTTCGGAAGGTACGATAAATAAGTGGGTTCCAGCTGTCATTTAAACATCTTTTGCAGTTGTTATGGGCAGATGGAACCCAGTAAGTCTTACAACCAACCAGACTTACAACCAACCAGACTTACAACCAATCAACCAGTCTTACCAAAGTATCAGGGTTGCCCAGGTAACCAGGTTGTGGAGGCCAGGTAAACAGTTCAAAAGTAATATTTTATCAAAGAAGAAAATAAAAAGAAGATTTTCTTACTCAATTTCAACTTCTTTTTCATTTTCCTTGTCACTGGACTTTTTACCGTCATCTTGACTAGAAGCAGTATCATCATCCTTCTTCTTAGATTCCTCGCGCCTCTTCTGTTTGGCAGCCTTCTTCTTCTTTTTCTTTCTTTTATTCTTATTGGCTTTGCTGGCCAGTCCCTTGAATAAGAGAAATGATATTAAACCTTTTTTTCTAAATCAATGTAGATTTAAATGAAATTCTTTTTAGTTACCTACATGATTATAATAATATGTTGTTATTATTTTTAATTTTCTTAGTGCATTCATATTTTATCATTGCATTCGATTATTAAGCTTACCTTTTTTTATTTCAAAGTACATAAATTCTTTGGCATAGAATTATACATTCTATGATTGATCACAGTTAAGTGTGACACTTTTTACTTACACTTTCACCTGTTTTAAAACAATTAAAGTACACAACAGAACCTACTTCCATTTTGGAGATAATTGGAGGCTGTGGTGCATCAGGAATGTTGTCGTCATCGGAGTCTCCCTCGTCTTCCTCAGCATCATACTCTGTGCTGATCACAGGTGCCGGTGGTGCCTCAGGTGGGTTGTCTATGTCTGGAGTAAAAAGTTAAATTGTTATTTATGATGTTCATGGAACACAGTATTAGCCTATTAATTTATAAAAAGTAGCCAGCTAGATAAGTTTCTTGTTTTCTAATAGTTAAAATTGTTGTTTCGTTTCCACAGATTTGATCAATTAAGCTATGTCATTAGTAATCACATTTGAAATTTTACAATAGAAAACATTTCTATTGGTCTACTAAATAAATAAAGTTTTGTTTAACGCAAGACATACCTTTTCCTCCATCTCCCTCGCCTCCAAGTGCAGCCTGTCTCTGATCTTTATAAGCCAGAGCCTCTTCCAAAGCCTTGGGTAGCACCACCCCACCCACTCCAACTGGCTTGTTCCTGAATTCCTCAGGAGTATCTATCTTCATGGTTAATAGTGAAGGCAAGCCAGACGGCGGCCCTTGCATGCCACCAGACTCATCACCCTCGCCCTCATCCTCATCCCCCTCATCTCCATGATCATCCCACCCTGGTGGCCCATCCTGCCTTCCCCAACCTGGCGGACCCTGATTGTCCCAGCCCATTGGAGGCATGTTAGGCGGCGGGCCCATCCCCGGTGGACCCATATCCATTCCTTGGTTCCCAAAGTTACCTTTCATGTTAGGACCACGCATCATGTTTGGCGGCATTCGTGGAGGTCCCATTCCTGGTGGGCCCATCCCCGGTGGACCCATGCCCATGCCTGGAGGCCCCATACCTGGTGGCGGAGGTCCCATTCCTGGTGGGCCCATTCCCATGTTACCCATCATACCGGGTGGCGGGCCCATACCTGGAGGCATTGCGGGAGGACCACTTGGCGGTCCGCTAGCCGAGCTCACGGGCGGCATGGCTCCTGGCGGCCCTATAGGTGGCGGTGGCAAGCTTCCTGCACTGAGAGAACCTGGCGGAGGTGGCATCGGCGGAAAGCCTTGCATCCCCGGCGGACCCATTGACCCATTATTGTTGGACGGCCCTGTGCCAGGTGGCCCATCCATGTTCATAAAATGTTGTAACACTCTTTAAATCTTGGAACTATATTTTATTTATTCAACTATTTCTTTCAACAAACATTCATTAAAAATTTATTGACATAACACAAAAACGCATCATTGAGGTTAGTTTTACTAGAGATGTCCTGCGAAAATATAGATAAAGAAAAAAATCGGTAATTTACGGTTTTACGTTGAAAAGTTGTCAATAAAGTGGCAAAAATTATAAAACGTGCAAAAAATGCAGAATAAATTAATAAGTATTAGTAGTAGAGATTGGTTATAAAAAAATTGCTCTACCTCGCAACTGCATTCTTTATACGGTCTTTTTTTTATAATAACTTATGATTAGACTAGCTTCTACCCGCGGTTACATACGCGTCCCCAGGAAACTACTTCACGCTCTAGATTAAAAAGCCTATACCTACTATGTTATTTTTAGGTGTTTCCTGCATTAGAAGTTTCATCTGAACTCGTTCAGCCATTTGTGCGTTAGGGATACAGAGTATACATACATTCATCTGATAATTTCCCACCTCAAAAAAAGATGTAGTTCCCGCAGTTTTAACCAAAACCTGAGTAATCCAGTTAATTATTGTACACTACATTAACAAATGTGCAAACTATCACTAGAAGAAGTGCCTTTAATTTCATATCATAGACATTTGTTAAGCCATAGAAGCATTATGTCTAGTGGGCAAGAAGTAACACATAATCAAAATTAAAACAATAAACCACAATCAACATTTTTTTATTTTCTAAAAACATGATCATTCCACTTATAATTACATCAGTAGCTTACATTATATACAAGCATAATCAATCACAAAATTTGTTCTGTTTCATAACAAAAAATTAATGTCAATTAAAATGTCTCGGATCATAAATTCATAACTTATTTTATGTACCCATAGTTTGAGTATCACCAATTTATAGTTTGCTTTGATGCTGGGGGTGGTGGCACTACATTTGATTTTAACACAGTCTGGAGATACACTTCTAATCTTGTTTTGGGACCTCCTTCATCAATATTTTCTAATACTTTGAGATATTGATTACTAGTTAACTCTAGTATTTTTCTAAATTGTCTGCCATAGTGCTTATCATACTTTGAGCCGCACATGATAAAGAAATCATGAACCAATGTTGCAGATATATCAGGTTCAGGTTTCAAATTAAGAAAAGATGCTAACCATCGCCATCCATATCTAAGTCCATGAGGATTTGATGTGTTAAGAAATTTGGGCATAGAAGCTATCCATATTGCACAATGTAACCTAAATATACCAGACATCCTCTTCAGGAACTTGTCCTGTTTCTCAACTACTCCTTCGTCATTGTATGTATAGCCCCTGGATACATAAAACTCTTTGTCAGTCTGTCCTTCTTTTTGGGGCATAAACATTGGCACTATATAAGGGCAGTATCTATGGAAGTTAGCTTCTACTAGTTTTCCAAAGTGTGGGAATTGTGCCCACAGAGCTGCAGTGACAGCAGCAAGCGGGTAGGCAGCTTCTGTATTACTGGATACTAATAGATCACCTTGTCTCACTATTTTCTTAGCTAATAATGCTGTGCAGTAGAACAGTCCTTGTGGATGCTGAGTAGCTGTCACATGAATATCTAATACTTGCACTGTCTCCCCTTTGAGAAGTTTTGATAGTTTCTCATATTTATCCCTCATGTGTGAAGCACTGACTGAAGACAATGCATTCACTGGAGTATTGACTGCTTTTTGACAGTCAAATCTGAATTTCTTTAGGTTAGGATTTTGTAATAAATCATTATACTGTGCTTCATATTGTTCCAAATAGTTCTTGAGGTTCTCATAATGGTTATAGTTTTGAGCTGAATAAAACACTGGTTTGGTTTTCTTAGGTTGTTCCAGGTTAATTTTCTCAGCCTCGGCTGCAGCAGCCATTTGAGCTGCTTTCAAAGCTTGTGCTTCTCTTTCTTCCAACTCTTTTTTCCTCATCATTTCCTCTGCCTCTTTTTGTTTCTTTAACTTTTCTTCTTTTTTGATGGCATCTATACTCTCTAGGATTTTTCTTTTAATGTTTTCAATATTCAATGCAAGTATTTCAGCTTGCTTCACATCTTTGTCAGTAGCACCAGTTTTACAAATATCCATAATGTGGTTAATATTTCCTAGAACAGTGTTTATAGTAGTTGTGTATGTTTCACATACAGACTTGGCAATGGGTTCTACCTTTAAGATTTCAGTTATTTCACTATAACATGTGCATATTTTACTGTGGCTTTGTGTGATAGCTGTACATCTGGCCATAGCTCTATTTTGTTCCTCTAATATCTTGTTCATGTTGTCTATTATTTCCGTGTTGATAATCTTGCAGTTCTGTTCATCCAGACGTGCTTTGTGCAAAACAGATAAATTGTCATTCTCCTGTAATTCTTTAAGCATTTGAAATTTTCGTGGCTCAAGCTCTAATGCTCGCCTGTTACAGACTTCAACCTGTCTGGTCCAAAACATCGCCATGACTTCTGCTCGCTTGGCTAACATATTGTGCACCATGTCATCGAATATTTCTGAAGACACCTCTTGGAATTTGTTTTCATATTCTTTCATAATGAGTGTATATCGGAGATCTTCGCGAAGTTTGTCCTCTATCAAGTTTTCGTCAGTATTTTCATCTTTAATGTTCGTCACTTTTTCCTTGATGTCATCCTTCTTTGTCGGGCTCTTAGGACCTATAGTCACTTCTTTGACAAACGGACTAATTTCTGCAGCTTTTGTTAACGCCGATACCCGTAGTCTTGCTAGTTGATCGGTAATACTTATGTCCCCTTTCCCGGTTGAATTATGCGTGGATAAATCGTCATAACTACTAAAGCTTATGTCATAAGATCTATCCATTTCTTCAAATTTTACTAACCCAACTTACAAGCATGGATAATATTGGATAATACGGATTTTTCGACACACCAGTACCACAACGAATAACAATTTTATTAACAACGAAAAAAACCACGAAAACGAACCCAAAGCGACTTTCAGTTTGACAGCTTGACAATTTGACAGTTACATCTGAGGTTACATCCATATGGAGAATAGAGATTAGCGGTGCTACTAAAATCTACTAAAATACTCTGTATCTCTCAAAAAGAGCACTAAAAGCTATCCGATGGGCAGATCCTTATTTATCGTCGACTTATGGTATCAAAAGATACACATATGCTTGCTAAAAAATTTTCCACTTATGTATTAACCGTATACGCATCGCATTGGCCCTTCGGATCTTCAAAAACGTGTTTGCCATTTGCAGTCCTTTAGGCGCGGGAAAACTGGCTGGTGGATCCGTATGCGTGTAGTAGCTTACGACCACTTATGACTGGTTTATCGGATAGATAAATCTGCTAAATTATAGGAGGAGATAGAGCTGAGAGCTACGTGTATATCATTTATTTTTTTGATCGTCTATGGACTTGACTGACAACCAAGACTTTTGTTTACTGGGAAATGGCGCGAAATTATGACAGCGAGCGCAGCTGATGAAGATAAATGTCAAAAGAAGTTTATCGTGCGCTGTTTTTAAAGTATCGTTTATTTAAATTATGTTATTGCTAAAGGTTAAATAATTACTTGACATAGTCATAATGGTTCTCCAAAACACGGGAAAGTACAGAGCGGATAGAGATGACTCGAACAAGAGGGAAGCTGGTTCATCTACCGGCCCGAGGTTAGAAAGTTTTGTAGCAGTACTTGTTATTGTTTTTTGAAACACATAGACTCTTATCCTTACCTTTTCTGTACAGAGAGGAATCTTCGGAGTCGCGTATTCGTTTAGCCCTGGAAAATGATAGGATTGATTCAAAGTATGGGTTCGACAGAGTAAGGGATGTTAAAGAACGGACAGGCTACCTGATTAACATGCATACTGTGAGTTCTTTATTGTTATTTTGAAATTTAATGTTTAAGTACTTCTTTGATTACCGTTTTTAAGAAAAAAATTGTGTTTGTTAAGTTGCATTAACATACTTTTAAGTCCAGATTTTAGTCAAGATGTTTTCCTTTAGTCAGGCAATTGGTTTCTAAGATATAGCTTTTAAAGCTGTTACTGAGCAGTTTCACATGTTATCCCGCGGAAACGAGTGCCAGTACCTGGGTAAAATTTAGCCTGTGTTACTCGGGGATAGTCAAACTTGCCAACAGTGAAAGAATATTTCAAATTGGTTCAGAAGTTTCAGAGCCTTAAGGATACAAACTTAGTATATATTATGTTTTTAGGCAGAAGTATTGGATGAAGACAAAAGGCTTGTAGCAGCAATGGATTACTACTTCATAGAAATGGATGGGTCAAGGTTCAAGGTGTCCCTGACCTTCCAGCCATACTTCTTG
>JAKRBP010000237.1:25448-36414 GCA_022398575.1 Heliothis subflexa | reverse complement strand
CTTTCCAGGAAGCGAAGCGAGGGCGGGCAGCTAGTACGAGATAAATTAGTCTTTATCTTATTTCAGATTTAACGTTTCAATTTACTTCGCCTATGCATCTTCTAAGACGGTTCTATCAATACCAAACTGCTAAAGATACTGCCGGACAGATGCAATGACTTAGAAAGAACAGGTGGCTAATAAACAACTCCTATTAATTTACTCTCAACATCCGAGTACTTGTGACCTCTCATCCGCAGTCCTAATAAGGATCTGCTATCAGCTCCCGATAGGTACATTCGCACATAGTATCTCGGTAAGTCCCTTTCGTCTTGTCGCCTGCCCGCTGTCATCGTCTGGCACCTAACGGGGCGCTTTCGATATAAGCGATATTCGCTTTGCGTCGCCGACCAGATAACTATCTTAGAATCTCATTAGCTAATAGCCAATTAAGTTGAGCGACGTGTCCGGGCCGTTTTGTCAATGACATTTCGAGTTTTACCTATTTGGGCCCGCTTTGGGCGCGACAACGCTTGTCAAATGGTCGTCAATTACTGCGCTCGCGTCGGTCGGGGTCGACGTTAGCTCTTCGAGTGTGAATGTCGTTTGAATGTGATTTCGTGGTTCCATAATGTTTGGAGTGATGGTAGCATCTTAAAAGCCTTGATTTCTAAACCAAACTAAAGATGGGTACCTAAACCTTAATTTGTTCTTTTCGGAAATCTCAAACTTGTGTAAAAAAATATAGGTACAGGTGATTGCATTTTCTTAGACACATTAGTAACATTGTACGAAACATTTACAAGCAATAAAGCCTCAAACAAAACACCAGTACATAAAAAAGGTCAAGTGCGCTACAGCGGAGATGCATCTATGTAGCTTCGAAGTAAAAATGCGCGCTAACAATGTGAGATTTGTGCGGCAGTGATCGACCGTGCGCACGCGACGGACCGATGTGTCGCTCGACGCCCGATTAGCGGGCCTTGTTAGTGCGCGCCCGGCGTACATGACGGCTAAACAAGTGCACAATTTTGTTTAATTCCCATTAAAGTACTGCAGAGTGCATCAAACCCATCTAAATCTCGGTTCATTGGCAGTAAAATGCGCGCTAACTATGTAAGATTTGTGCGGCAGTGATCGAATGCGCTCCCGTGACGTACCGATGTGTCGCAGCGACGTGCGATTAGCGCGCCTTGTTAGTACGCGAGGCGTGAACAACGTGAAGAATGTACTGACTTGTAACCTGTGTGATGTCGACTACTTTGTCATGTCTAGGTTTCGTTATTTGTTACCCCTAAAGCCCTAAACCGAACCGAACCTAAACTTCAGGAACTATTCAGACACTTGGTTTGGTTAGTAAAGCATGAAATTGCTGTTTACTTTACAAAACTTGAGGGTCTGATGTACAATCACTAAGAAAGAAAATCCTAGTGTCTCCAAGTAAGGCATGCGACACCCATTAAACGCTCACAGCTAGTTTAATAGCATTAACCCCCACCTCAGACGACACCAAAAAACAGTCACCTAACACCGAAACAATCCCTTTTCTTTGTTAAACCGTTTATGGGTGGTAACACCAAAAGTGGCTTGGTACCATGTAAACGTGCCTTACGCAGGCACTAGCGGGTACTTGGTACTTCAGGTGATTTACCCGAGGTGCGCCCTTGTCCCCGTGCTAAGCGACACGACCAATAAATACTGGTAGCGATTTAAAGACGAGACCTAAACGTTAATCCGGAACAAGAACGTGTAGGGTTACGTTTGATAGCTTTAGGAGCTGGTTTTTGTGTTAGACTGAGGTAAGGAAATTATTTAGGCCTAGAAAAACGTGCTCTCAATTTGACGCTTCTATGTGCCGCGTTAAAAGCTCGAGTTCAGTTAATGGCAGCCACTGTTTATGGTCATTTAAATTTAAAGGAGAGCTGAAAGTATTTTAGAACTGTTAAGACTGTTTTTAATGTGGATTTATATTTTTGTACTCTGGTTAATTTAGTAGTTCTCATACTATCATAAATAGCATGTTTTAAGTCATTTTAGATTCTTTTACATAGAGCTTTGCTTTACACTGAGCTTTTTGCGCTGTGATCTTTGAGAAATTCTTGCAGATTTATTAACACAAACAGCGTGTAAAATACTGCAGCAAACATGGATATTTTACTCAAATTACCTGCTAGGTACACTTAATTTTCTACAGATCTAAAATTCACATAATCAGGTGGACGTCGAAGTTTCGCAAGCACCGCAGCGTAAGGTTACATTGGCTACAAAACACCTGTACAGGTACACAAATTCTCGCTTCGATTTATTTACACCGAAATATTCCAAGTTATTCGAATCATAGTTCTTGTTTTCACCTGCCTGCTAAATGTCAACACAGTAAAATGTAATAACATTTCTTGTAGCCCTATTATTATTCAGGGTGTCGATAAGGCAACTGGCGTGCGAAATCAGTATTGTAAGTTGTGACATCTGAAAATGTGTACGCTTGCTATATTCTACTGGAGAAATGTGTTTGGTTTAGATATTAGACTTGTTGCTTTATGTCCTACGTTTTGGTTTGGAATGCAAAAACAATAGTACTTATTCAAAAATCTATATTGGTAAGAGATGCCTTGATCATCCTCTGTTGTTAATTGTTGTACTGAATGTAAGTTAATAAACAAATTCGTATTAAAATTGAATCTATGAAGAAATATGGCTGTACTTTAATTTTGATTGAATTAGATTATTAAATTAGACAAGAAAATTATTTATATATAGAGGAGTAGTTGAATTTATTTTATTAGAAAATACCATCGTATATTAACAGTCCATTTATCTCTCATTATCATACAGGATACGATTAATTCTCATTGAGAGGCAATCACTAGTAGATCGATGTCGAGTCGCGTGTGTCGACATCGATTTCTCGATAGCATCTCTACTTTCAAGTGTCAGTTGTACGCGGCAAATCGCATGAAATTCCTGTAAATGGCGATTAGTCAGTGATCGCGTTAATGGCTCTCAAAACGGCGCCGTAACGCGTGCGCGCACGCACCCGACTCATAATGTCTAGGGTTGCTAGTGTTAAATATTGGGAAATTAAAGTAAATTTGTAACGCCACTTAGGTCCTGTCTGAATAGCATTTTCACATGATGAGTGACTTATTGACTAACTGACATATGTAAGCTCTTTTGTAAACTTCTCGTATGTAGCTAAGTTTCTTCATACCCCACTTCTTGATAAGAAAATGTAGGTGGGTAAGTGTTTTCAATAAACCGGCTAGTTTTTTCTAAAATAGACAAATGACCAGTTGTATACGAAAGCATATTCTATTTTGCCAAATGATTGATCTTTTATTTTAAGACAAATATAAACAATTAAAGGAAGACTTGACGTTGTTTAAGATTTAAGATAAGCTTCGCTTTCTTGACATCGCATTCAATGCCCGATTGGAACCTTAGCGCCGGAGACAACAGATTAAACCAAAAACAAGTCCCAGCCCTAAGAGGATCGCGCGCGCCGAATAGTTCCCACTAACAACGATTACTCTCGGCGATAATCACCCATAGTTGTTCACTACATTCTATTAACATAAAGCTAAGGGAACGCTGAGTCGCCGCGACGAGTCCGCCCAGCATAAAAATGTAATCATTTCACAGAATATTACTATTAAAATGTGGCCCCTCCGTGTGAATATGCTGCTTATGAAATAACGAGAGCTTATTATTGTCTATTTTAAACCTGGAACTACCAGCGGTACGGCATCCGCTGACTTTATTAAGGCATCAATTAGAGTAATTGGAAATGTATGATAAATAAATACCAAAAACGTATTGGGAATTAACCAGTTTTTGCGTAAAACAGTGTTAAGCTCCAATTAAAAACACTGCCTATCGAAATGTGCGGCTCAGATGAAAGACTGTTTTTAATTCAATAAAAAATTGTGACGAGAAATTGCAAAACCACAGACCACAATAATAATAAAGTGCCAATTTTCAAACAACGGACGGCAGAGGTGATCACGCAACGGACTATGAAATGAAATTCTATGCTTATTGTCTCGCTATCGAACGGAAATCATTTGATTGCTAAGATCATTAACGCTGATTTAATTCAACATGATTTTAGCTCAATCTTGCGAAATTTAATAAGTACGGGTATTTCAACGTGGAGCCATTTGTGTGTAATAAATGCGGAGTGACCTGTAACACAGGCGTGTAGAATTACGATGAAAAGTAATAATCATAATGTCCACCAGACAGAAATAATGACGAATAAATTGGAACTTAGCTGCGTACGTTGTTGCGAAATTGATTTGTGTCACAATGTTTGACTTAAGAAAATTTTGGCAATTGTAGTTTGTAGATTCGGTCGATATAATAGTACCTATCTCCATTTCTAAGGTATAATAGTTCCTATTATACCTTAGAAATTGTTCCAAAATATTTGCTAGCAGGTGCAGGTAGAAATACTGCAATCCATCAGTAGATCTAAAACAAAATTGTTTAATTAGGTTTTCTTAATTCATTCAAAAGGTTAAGAGAGGGAAAATAGGATTCCTTCCACCATTACGCTTGACAAGCATTAACCGCTTGAGAATGCCTTAGGAACTTTTTCTTTTCACTAACACAATAATAAAAGATACTAAACGAATGACACCATTCCGTCGTTCTCTTGTAACATCTTTCGTCGCTGACTTAACAGACCACGGTCTACCTGAAAGTATTCCCAATAAGGCAAAACACGGGAAGGCACATAAATCGTATGTATTTGACGCTCGTTACACGTTGTTTTCAGATGAGCCTCCATCATACCCGTACTAACAATATGTCCTTAGCCTTGTATACGGGCTGTTAGCTTTCTAGATTTCTGTATAAGGTTGTTATTTGCACAGTAACACGTCGCCCCGATAGAATCGCATTGTGTGAGCATTTTAGATCATGTGAGCCAAATTGAGGGTCTCTCGGGTACTGGTTTGTCGGTTCGTATTAGGAATGGGTAATGGTGGAAGATGTATTGTATTAGAATCGGAGTCGAGAGTCGAGGGCTTGGTCGTGAAAATTGTGCTTGAAAGTTGAAGTGACTGTGATGAGACAATGTAATATATAAAATATCTTCAGTAACGCAGAAAATGTAAAACTTACGATTGGAAAAGAAAATTTTATCTATCAGACAGATGTTAGTTTAAGCTTTTATGAACCAAGGATCAAGTTTTTCCTCATGAAGAATTTTTGCTGCCACTCGCAATAAACATCTTCAGCTTTTAGAACAAGTTTTCTTCGCTTATTAATAAGGCTACCTTTTTATGAGATTCTATTTGAAAAATCTAACGACTAATTCAATGGAATTTCTAGTTTCATTATCGCAATGTAAAAAATCTAAACGGCACCAGGAACTCGTTTTGTGGATTAAAAAAAATGCCTTAGCATCTGCTAGGCCTAGTCATTCATTTACGCTTTTAGATTTAATTTTATGCGTGGTCGGATTCACACAGCGGGGGTGTTGATTCTAAAAGGTACCTGAACAGCACATTTATTTGAAGCGGAAAATCGATAGTTAGGCTTAAAAATTTGATTCCAATTAATTTGTTTTCCAAGAATAGGAGTCGGATCTGGTCCGTTCATTGGCATATGCAATATACCTAATAATATTGAATTAGACCTTTCTACTTCTTGGGTCTCTTTTCTGCCATTTCAACAACAAGTTGTTTTTGTTAAAATAATGATTTTCTGCTTTTAAGATAACTTAGTTATCGGGCTCTGTAATTGTGGGGCAGTTACTAGCGCGTCGTGGTGCTGTAATCAGCCGCAGTTTCCTCGCGATAAGAAAGAAGCATGTGATCGCGATTCACCAGGATACGTTCGTTCATCCGCGTATCCGAACGCTGCCTTAAGGGCGGGAACATAGCTTATTAGCGAGCGTTACAACAAAAAATAAAAAGTTACAAGTCAATCAAACGTTGTCTCTGGTGTGTCATCTGCGCGGCGCGCCGCTCGCCTTATACGGACAAACGTTTGATAGATGAACCGTCGTCAGCTTTGACTCCCTTACGTCCGCAACTATAACATATAAATAACATTTTTATATAAAAATATCAAAGGCCTCCTCTAATACTTCCAATCTAATCACGTAGAAGTTTTTATTGGACTATGTTTTGCCTCATCGTATATAATTGATTGATCTCCAGTACCGGGTATTAGATTTAAAATAAGTCAATTTATATCCAATGCGAGGGTTGGATGAAGAGGATTGCGACGTTTTATGTCCGGCCGTATGTTAGTTTGAGATTGAAGAGGTCTCTTAGTAAGGTATAAGGATCGTCTTAGATTTAAGTAGGCTATTCCATAAATCTGTAGAAAATACGTCCGCTTCAACGTGTGAACGTCTAATACATTTTTATAAGTTAACAATAGATTCTGTAATCTGTCAGTCAACTCCTTCAACCGAACTTCAAGAAAACCTTGTAACTTAATTGGATTAGCACACGTATTTTGTACGATTTCGTAAGCGAACCAGCCACGAGTCCGCAGCAATTGATCATTTATTTTAAAATGTACATTTCAAAGAAAACAGGACACAGTCGTTTCGAGAATTCCGTGAAAAAACAAACGTAAAAAAGAGTTTGGTTAGTCGTGACCGCGTTGGAGTAATTTGGTTTGCCGGCGGCGTGTTCCCGCGGCCGCGACAGGTGAATGCGCGACAGCGGCGCTAGTGTCGCCCGATACTTCACCCACAATTAGCGGATGCGTTCGGATACCAATTAAACGGACACGGCGACAAGTCCTGCGCCTTTGCTTTAGAAAAAAAGAGCAGTGTCTTAGCATTCCACGTTCAATTTGAAAAATTGCGACGTTAATCAATGTTCTATTTCCGAAAGGTCTATCCATTTAATTCTGAAAAATCATTTTTTACGAATATTTTTTTGCAGGCACAGAATAAGCACCTTTATTGACTTTTGTTTTTTGTTTCAGAATGAAGAATGACACGAAGTCGCGGCAAGGTTTGTTAACTTCATATTTTTTTTGTATCACGTTACATACAGAATAAATAGTAAGAAACCATTGCATTCTCTGAAAATATGGCTCCAAAGTTCCTAAATCTTATTAGTGTTTGGATAAAATCAATTCTTGAACACAATGATTAATGGAATTGTCATACCTGTGACCTTCAGTTGGACCCTTTTGGTCTTTAGTTCTAATTCATTAACGGATATTTTGTTCGTTGTCCCCCAGTGGCAAGCAGGAGCCCGATATCAGGGCCGCGGACACAGCCGCAGTTCCCGTCGGCGCCCGCGCCGCTGCCGCAGAAAGTGAGCCGCATTCGTTCCAACAGTACTTCGATGACCTCGCCGCCCGCTTCTACAAGAAAGAGAACCTCGTCCGGCGTCTTCCAAGTCAGTATTCATTTATGATTGTTCTTTAGCAAATTTTGGCCCACTAGTCATTGGGAAGCCTTCTTAGAAATTGCCATAACTAAGCTCAAAAGGGTGTGCCTTGATGATGGCAATTTTATTGAAGTTCAACTATCTCGTTTGAGATTTTGCTGAAAGTTCAATTATTGTCAAGATTGTTGTCTTAAATTGAGAGATGAGATTCTATTAGATTTTAGTTTAAAAATTCGTGTATAAGCGAAGTAGTCCAGATCAAGAATTTAGCTGTCTCTTACTAGGAAAATAGGTAAACTTGGAGATTGACATACCTAATTTCTTACAATTCTCCTCAAAGGTTGACGAGTCAGAACCTCTGCCAAAGAAGACAGAGGTGTCACCCCAAGCGGACACCCCGCGACCTCGCACCGACCCAGCAAACGGCCGCAAAAAGACTGACACACCAGAACCCACCAAAAAGGATACTATCGCCAAGAAAAAAGATGTCCCAGAAAAGAAAAAGATAGAAAATGTAGATAATAAAAATGATAGAGTAATTGAGAAGTTCGACAGCAAAGCTAAGTCGAACTGCGTGACTGCTTTCAAGGAAAGCGATAGTTGGGACTGAATGTAGTATTAAATAAGTTGATGTTGTATTCTCTCGTTTTATTTTATGCATTTGAATACCACAAACTCATTATCCGGTTCAATTTGATCCCCACTCACCTAGTCATGTAAGTTGTTTTGTAAAAGCGAAAGAGTAACAATAGCAAAAAGGCTGGTAATTTTCACTTACAATTCTCTCCAGCCATATCGTCTTCGACACATAATCGTTCAAACCTTAGTTCAAACCTTCCAGTTACCTTATTTTCCTCTTGTCATCGTTTTAATTGTACAAAAAAGTAGCTTGCATTTCGAATGAAAGTATGAATAAACAATTTTAATACTTAAATAAACAATGTCGATTGGCAATACAAAATAAGATACAAATAAACACAAAGAAATAAATGAATAACAATACAAATAAACAAATAAATGTCCATATGTCTTCAGAGTTCTTCGTATCGTAGTATCGTTGTCGGTTGTGGTCGCCAGCACTTTTGGGATTTCCAAGGGCATTGCATAGCGGGAGGCACATGCCGCTTTGAAACCCCAGCTCTACGGCGACATACTTCCTTACTAATATTAATTAATATTTAACAACTAAATACATAATACATGGTACTCACACAAAACACCTATGTAAAATAAAAATATTTTACATACAAATACTTTTTATATACTTTGGTCTGCCCCAGTTTCGCACGGGGCATTTTAGTTTTTCTGAACTTAACGAGTACTATAAATATGAAAATATAACATTTTATTTGAACGCTAACGGTTTTTGCAAATAATGATACTTTGAGCTCTGACACCTTAATTCACATTATTTCAAATTCCGCAGGCATTTCTAAAGCTACGTTAAAAGGCTAAAGGCTACGTTGTAGCCTTTGACACTTAATTTACTTTTTGACACAGATAACGTGCATGTTTTTATTGGAAATGTTTTTTTATTAAATCTTCAAGTTAGTTGACATAGCGTAAAACAGATTCCCAGCATCTAATAACCAATACCAAGCACTAATTGACCAAATACCCACAGGGGCATCAGCCACTATTGTGGGCACACTAATTGTGCCATACAATGTCAGTGGTTAATTAAGAGCGGTCCCCTGAGGGGGTTCATGTAGCCGACGAGAGCCAACTCTTTGTATTGTTCGTCAGCTCATGACATTGTCATCTGGGTGGTTCAAACGTCAATTGGTGAGTTGGGTCTGTTTTGGTTTGCCTGTTTGTGGCCATATTTTCAATAAATAAATCTTGTGAGAACTCTTGCTTTACTATACGTAAGATAATGTTATACCTTTTCTATTCTTATGACAAGTATCTATAGGATGATGAAAAACTTTGATAAGCTTGAGCTTTACAACGTGCGTAATCTATCTAAAGCTAACGATTGTTTAGAGTGGGTATTCCATTATACATATTATAATACATTCTTTCACATAAATATGACATACTCAATATACTAATTTCTAAAAACTAAATTAGCTATTACATCGTCTTCTTGATGATAGTTTCTTCAAGCGTTGACAAGGTCCACCATAGCTTGGGACTTAGCAGGCCAGTAAGAATCGCACACCGACCAGACCGCCAAGACCCTTGCCGTGGATGGACCGTTAATCCTCCAAGATTCTGGTACTCCTCACGTAAAGTTCGCCTAAGCTGAAAGCTAAGCAGCTCTTTAAACCTATGGCTAACGTACCAACATGGAATTTCACTGCTTCCATGGAAAGATTTATGAAACAATATTTTATGTTCCTGTGCCTGATCTCTTCGCGATCATGCCGGGTTGACGTCCCAACAGACCATGAGAGGAAGGGAATTCAGAAGGCACCTGTATCTGCGTGTACACCTGAGCACATGTAGGTACTGCACAGCTGGCGTATCTACGGGTGCAGCAGTGGTCGAGGATCGGCTTGCACAGCATTTAATTGCAGATTCTCTATTTGGACTTTAGTTTAGCCTTTACCTGAAACAAAAGAAATAACGTTTAGTAAAAATGGTTGAGCGATTTACAGTTTAGTGAAACTTTAACACAAGCATATTAGAGCTGTTAACTCTTTATTGATTCACAAGATCAGGCTAAAAGGCAAAGGTATTGTAGTTAGGATAGCTTCGTTCCTCTCTTATTGGTATCTGAACTGCCCATGGCCGAACCGAGGACTCAATAGAAAGCGCGAAGCAGCAAACTGAATGAAAGAGGATTCTGAGGCATGGTGAATTACCTACAGGATTTGCGTGGCATTTTGAATCAAGGGGTGACTGATATTCTACTATGGCGGGCTCACTCAATTAGTCTCACAACTAATAATGCCAGGAATCAATTATATTACCAACTTGTCATTAGTTTTATTAATTAAAACTGGCGACACTGTTGGTAACCGTTCAATTTTATAAACTGGCAACCTATTTAGATAGCTCCGTTAGGGAAATTAAAGTGATATAAAATTATACATCCTTGCTTTTCAAGTCGTTCTTGTAGAATGCAGAGCATCTAACCAACGGGAACCGAAAGCACAAAACACTGTGGTCAAAGGACTGCCAATTTAACACGCGGGAGGAGAGGTAGCGCAACAAATTGTTATACTGCTCACTCATGCATTTTCAATCACATCGTTATGTACGCACACACACAAATGTTGATGAATACTAGTACCTACGCTTGCACACTACCTATCTACCCACCTACTACCTAACTATCGTATACCTACCCTTGTCAGAGCAGAAGGCACATCAAGGCGTCTCCAATTGGCTAGATGATCCAAGTACTTTCTGGTTGCATTTAATTTGCTTTTATGAAAGTCGAATGTCTCTCATCGTTACTCCGATAGCCTACAATAAAAATGTAACATGGGGCCGTTTATTGTTTTATGGCTAATTGAGCCATTGCTACAGTTTCATAGTCGTTACTGAATAGCTATCTTATTCGATACGACTAGTCCAAGTAATAAGAAAATGCCGTTTTAATTGATACCACACAATAATTGTTAAAACGTTTTGAAAAGTCTTTTCACCACGTTAACGTTATAATATCT
>JAKRBP010000234.1:135167-145463 GCA_022398575.1 Heliothis subflexa | reverse complement strand
GTTACCACAATCTGTCAAATTTCTGCAATTGATTTTCAAGCTTATCACAGTAGCAGAAGGTGGGGTATGTTGATCTGCTGTCGTCTGTACATGTGGCTATCGAAGATAGGGCACGTAGCAAGATTAAGGATTACGTTTCTCAACTACCTATAGCAGTAAGAGTATTTTAAATTGTAATGCACTTAAACTATTGACCTATTTTCATTATTACGCACAGGCGTGCAATTCATTCTCCTCGTTCATCAATTCTATTTCCTCTAAAGGTATCATCGCAGTTTTAAATTGCCGCATAATTTACAGATGAAGAACATTGCTGTACCATCAAACTGCAATTAAATAGGCCAAAACAGTAATTACAAATATTTTGGGGGTTATAACTTTGGATAATAAGTAATTATTATATTAACTAACTCGGAACAAAATTTTAAACTGTAATTGGTTTTGTAGCCCCCTGTAGATAAATTTCGCCACATTGCCATCTACTTTTGGGATTACCGTTGTAAGAAGGGGATCGTTTATTTCCTTTCTATTCGAACGGTTCCAAAAGTTTTGCACGCTGGCATTCATTTTAAAGTTTTGGCGTATTATTTTATGGGTGAATTTAATTTTCATTTTAGTTTAATTATATGTACATATAAGTAATAGCTTACATTTGGAAAAGAATTGTACATTATTGGAAATATTTCAGTAATTACAAAATGCTTTTGTACGCCATAAAACACAATAGAGCGGATGTCCTATCATTTGCTACTACATCGTAATTTGCATTAAAACCTTTGTCCTAATATAAATTTGATGGTCCCATTCTAAAATTACTTTACGACACGTTTACAAACTATGAAATGCAAGCGTAATAAACTAAAGGTCTAAGTTCTAAGTGCTTCGTAAAACCTTTCTCAATGAGATGAATCAGCGAATGTGTGAACCTTGCTGCCATGACAAGTCATTAAAAGCTACACACATAAAACTAGGACTCTGCAAACATTTTACGGACTGTTTTAGTAGGATACATAATTCTATTTAATTTAGGAGTTGGTAACTCTGATGCTTTGAACCAGCTTGACAAATTGATCGACCTGTGAATATTTGTATAGTAAAGTGGCATAGTAAAGTGATTCATATCTTAGGGTTGATTTGATACTACACAAAATATAATTCTCTAACATACCGGGTCAAAGTGCAAACAAATTCACGAGAAAATATACTTATATTAATTCAACAACGGGAATAAAAAAATTCATAATCCCAAAAAGTTTGAGCATCCGTGTCGTATCGTGTGAATAATCGCACGGAGCAATGTTAGGATTTGATGAAAGAATCCGGGAAGTCCCCCGGGCCGAGATGACGTCATCGATAGCCACCTCCAGCGCTTTCAACATTATGTTGAGGGTGTATTAGCTCGACGATCTACTCTTATCGAAGAGGCATCTCGATTTCGAAAGGAAATATAAATGAAGTCGAGTCAGAGTGTATAAAATTTCATGGGAACTTGGCAACATACTAAGAAAACTCCGAAGTGAAAACTGCAATATTAGGAAAAAGCGAGCTGCTATATCATAAGCCATTTAAAACATGTGCATTTTCTGAAATCGAATTGTAAAATAATCATAATATATAAATACAAACAGCATAATTCTTCTTGCGATTTTTTTATATTATGCAACATGACTAGACTGTCATCAATTAATGTTTGCTACAACTTGAATTCCACTGTGCAAATTCGTTCTAATTATGGGGACACAGGTCTTGTCTGAACATCAAAAAGTCCTCTCAAAACTTCAAACCAATTCACTATTCAGTTTGCAAGTATCACATCATACTGCAGTTAAAAAGCCAGTGATGGTGGCAGCAGGCCATGGCAGTGCCGTGATTTAGGGCGGCGCGACGCACAGCGGGGACCGGGGGGAGAGGTCCAGTGAGATTAACCATCGCCTGTTAATTACGACAAATGGTCATTGAACGACGAATAATGGTCCGGCAACTGTACTGGACTGTACTGTTTTATCGTCGTGTGCTGTAAGAGCAGCCATCGACCAATCAGTGCGAAGTATACAGATGACAGCTGTTGTGTAATTGGTGATAATTGTCCGCATCTAGTACCTAGTGTGGCTTAATTAAGTGTGGTTGTACGGCGCTTTGGAATGATGGGTTGGTTAATGTGGCGTTATGCTCTTAATAAGTACATTAGCTTATGATGTGTACAAATTGATAGCTTTCAACGAATTAAATTACTTGCAACTAAAGATGAATCAAATATTATCTAACTTTTAATTTGATTCACTTTATTCCTATCGCGAACAGACCATACATTCAAAGAAAAAGAATGCCGCCATCTAGTATCGAATAGCGGCAATAAAAATAGTGGGTCCGCAATCACGGAGCAATAAATTGCTCGAACCCTAAATAGAGGGCGCACTCATTCCTTTTACCTAGAGAATAGGATTTTCCTAAAATACTCTTAATACGCTTCCCTTAAATTGTATGATAGGAAAATGAGGATATAATATAATCTTTATTTAGGTAAATTACTTACTCATAAGATTAGGTAGGTAAGATCTTAAACACAGACCTACCAATTGGCCACCAATAAATGGATGCCATAGGACTACGGGATTAAATCAGTAGGCAGTCTACCTGCATCGTGCTATGCTGCTATTATTATCAATCGGATCGCCGTACGTGGCCACCTGCCATTCCCACTAAGTACCATAATAATATCCCACCGAATTCATTGAAGGGTCGGTGTTAGGGATAAATAACTACATAATGTTATGCAATATTGATAGACCTGTAACTGTAATTTGTGACAAATATAATTAAAACTAACCAAGTACGAGTTGGACTAACACACGATCCAAACATTACCTATCTTTAAAACTGATAGAAAAATCGCAAAAAAAGGGCTTGAATTTGATGTATTTATTCAATGTCAACCTCAACTGTAAAAAAATATTGCTTATAAAACTCAATTGTAATTGTTATAGATACTTAATTCTAGGAGCATGTTGAAACTTTCCAAAAGTACGCAGACATCAAGTACCCACGGTCGCAGCCCTGTTACTAGGCTTCGGAAAGCTCTCAGGGATCGTAAACCTTCTGTCCGCAGTTTAATCTTTCGGAAAATTTGAATCCAGATAAAGGCTCGTCGCGAGAGAGGCAAAAGCCTTTTAATTAACTTGGGACATAAATTTTCATTGAAATTCAGATGTTGATGCTGATATTCTACGTTCAGCTTTTAAAAATCCAATTGGAATTCGCTTATGTTTTAGGGTTTGGTGTTTTTGAATCAGGGCATGTTATAAGGATTTTGTATGTTTATTTATTCTTTACCACCAGTTAAAGGTATATTTCAAAGGCCTTTTAATAAAAATCTAGATGTGTGGGTTTTCAAAGTGTTTTCAGCAAGTCAAAATGCTTAACGATAAAAAAGATAGAACAAAAATAGTAGAGCTTAAAAAAATATGTTTCCGACCATTTTTATCAGAATGAAACAGTTTACAAAAGTGGGTAAAATAAATTGTTCACGGGCGATCGTTTTCGGCTATCGTCACCTATGTATAGAGATGGAGTGAAAGGAAATAGGGCGAATACGCTCCCGGGGCCCGTAAACCTGCGCCGGTTTATCTTTCGGAAAATTTGTATTCGGATTAAGGACCGACCCCCTGGAATCTATGCCAACTCACTTAACTCAAGTGCCTCCAAAATTCAAGGTAACTGATATCGCCCTAAGAAAATACAAAAGAAACAGAAAAATAATTAAACAAATTAAATTAATTAAAAGCTCTTTGCTTATCAAGTCGTTCAATCAACGTCTGCTTCTGTAAATAAAAGGACTTTTTTTTTAGGGAATTAATATAAAACATCCCGCGCCAAGGGAGGACCATGTCAAAGTTTGTGTATGCGACACGGTCTGAAAACCCCGACAAAGGTACGCGTATGCGCGCCCACAAAAGCGGAAAATTCGATTTTCTGGCCTGCGCCTCTTAATGCGGCGTGGTCCACGCATTAGGCCCAACCCTTGCCGCCACGGAAACAGTTCGTTAATCAAATTCACTAAACCAATCTCCGATACAGATAGCGAAATCACAATATATTGCCTCGGACCCTGATAAAACAATCCACTGAGGAAATTGCTGCCCGCAATATTGACCGCCTGTTTCGCGATGGTCGCCACAAAAAAAGGTCGAAGAAAACTATCACAGGCCCAAATGGTACATGTTTATTAGTATTTACAGAAAAGGCTACGTTGATCAGAGTTTATGACTTAGATACTGAAACTGGACCCTCAATTACGGACAGGCAGAGAATTTTCGATAAAAGGACCTTCCTATATAGGTTCCAGGGTATATCTGAATACAAGTGTAAACAATAAACAATGAGTATTATGTATAAGAATGGTTTGAGGAAGAGGAAAAAGCTATTCCTCAAAATCAGCTTTGCTTTATTTTCCCGATTTGCCAATATATTTTCCAAATAACATCTGGGAAACAAAGTAGGAAACAATAAAGGCAATATGGTTGCTGAAACTACTTTCTCACAATAACGTCGGGGTAATCGCAGTCCGATATAGGCGAGGAGTCGGCGGCAGCAGATGTCGGGGCAATGTGGGTCGCCTCCTGATAAATGTTCGCGCGCCCGGGGGAATGGCTGAGCGCCGCGGCTTCCACGCTGCGATAACGCTCGCGAATTAAACGGCCGCCGCTTTTAAGGCGCTAACCACTGGTGCTATGCGTTATCTGTATCGTAAAGCATTGGCCTTTAAGTACTCAGTACTGACGGTTATTTTCGGATATCTGTGTTCAATTCGTTTAAAGCAATTCGTAATCATTATTTTTGTAAAGTTATGGCTTTTTGATTTGAATTAAAGGCTATTCATACTTATGTGCCTCGTAAGTTTTAAACATTGCAAGTACACTGAGGATCAATTCGATAATTAGCAGCTACTAAGTTAATTGGTAGTTAAGATAACGTTAATCGTAAAACAATCCCCTACACGTAATAAAATCTGACACCAATCAGAGATCAAGTGACTTTTCTCACGTAGGGCATTGCAGACATTCGGTTAAAGGGCACTAATAGTTAGTTAAGTGCCGGCAGTTCCCATTGACCCGCACAGCGCATTGAGCAGCGCCGGATAAGCGCGGAGCCCTGTACCGCATTAATAAAGGTAAGTGCGCCCGTGTTGCTTAATGTGTCGTTATGACCCGTCCTGAAAAACTTCTTCAATACCCCTGGCACACCCATCAACATTCCAAATTCAATTCTATCACCAACGCAATAAGAACCAAAATGTTAGTTCATTCATCTAAGCACATTTACGCACCATGAAGAGCCTGCAGTTTTAGGACTTTATATACAGCAGTTGAAAATAAACTTTATTGCGAGTGATGATAGCTCACTTTAGCTTGTTTGTGAGGTTTCGATCGCAGCGAAAGTCCGTTGTACATAGCTTTAGTCTACGCTGAAAACTACGAAGCGTCGGTGAAAGTGCTACCAACGCGGAATGTTAACACCATGAATTTAGAAGGCTGAATTATACGTTTCATTATTTGGAGGATTCCACTTTTTGGATACTAAATACACGTATTATATACGTAATACGAGTATTATCTTAACAGCTTAATAGTTTTTATAGAAGGCATCTAGAGACTTAGAATTGTACCTATCCCAAATGTAAAAATGTCTCATTGAAATGTAGATTAGGCCTATCAAGATCGTCAGTTACTGAATTTTAATTATAGGTTTAAACTTTGCTCACCTCTTGTTCACCTCCTTTAACTATCTTATCTTCATCTAGACAAAAATAAGGTTCCTACAATAGTTCACTATACATACATATAGACCAAATAACACAAAAATTCGGACCGTATTAGTCCGACCTAGATTTGTCTAACAGTGAAAAAGCAAAGGACCGGCTAACCCGTAAGTTGTGTGTGTGAAGATTCTAATTAACCTTTGGCCTGCAACAGCGCTATTTCGGCTACGTGGAGTTTAGAAGTTGGGTCGAATAATCCTTTCTTTCGGTTTGATAAAAATCATGTGTGGTCTGTGGAACCATGTTGTATAATGTTCATTGATAATTTTACATTTGACATAAGGATCTCTGTACCAATTATCTTCCAGCTTTTACCGTAAAATATTCAACAAGTTAAATTTCAAACGTATGCAGTATATTTCTCCATAGTAGACTTACCTGTATAGTTTCCTCATAAGAGTAGTTGCGGCTGGCAGCCGCTGTGCTCATCTCACCGGCGCGCGCACGACTGCGGCGGCATCTGAAACAACATATTTAGCACTCGTAAACATACACCAATCATCATAAACAATGCCTTCAAAAGGAACTCTAGGAAAAATCGGCTGCATTTGATTTCCATAACACATCTGTGGATGATGGACAGACTGAGACATCCAACTTCATGAAAGAAAATCTGAATCATTACAGTCGCGTTCGCTAACACTAGGCTCCGAAAGTAGTCACTGTTAGTCTCTGCTCAGAACACAAAATCTCCCGAAGGACACAGGCACCACCAGCAAACGAAACATTGGCTTTTAAGATCTGCACTACAAAAGAAAGTGTAGACTTTTCTGAGGCTAAATGTAGCCCGAGGTAAAACTGCTATTTCAGGCAGATATTGTTTGTGTTACAAGGTTGAGAGCTTCCAACTTGGAGAACACGATGGGTATGCAGCTTATATGGAGCTCGTTGTATGCGGTTAATGCAGAGCGAAGCCTCAGGTATCTTACAGAACTTTGTCTTCTTGCAACTTGTTGTTATGTGTTCGTTTCTACAAAAACTTCTACGTTAAGTGCAACTCAACTAAAAAGCTTGTAAAATATTTCGCTCGTATTTAATTAAGCTTAGTTTTAATTTGTTACGTGTTGTGATTGGTAAGTACATAGATCTGCCCAACAGGTAACTCATATAGTGACCGAACTTTTGCTCTTTACCAAAGTAAGGAAACAACTTGATATCGACACCTATAGAACGATAAATTAATATGCAAAACCGCACACGCAAAGTCTTAAAGAAGTGAGTGCAAATTATTTAATAGAAGCACGACAGCTGTTGGTCTAAAGTTTGTGGAACTCGTCCGGGTTGCCTCATGAATAATTAAAAGCGGGAATAGGGGCGATAACTCACGGGCCGTGGACGCACTCCGTCCTCACAAAATAACACTTCTGTTGAGGAAACGCCGCTTTTTATGACTTAATTAGTTACATCTCGACCCGAGAGACATGAGACGTGCTATGCGGAAGTACGTACGCGTTGAAGCCGAAATTAACTTAATAAGGGTAAGTAATAAAAATGCCGCGTCATTCCAAGTTGGATTACGGCGACGTCACGGCGCACGCACAGGCTTTGTTCTGCAACTGGGTCGCATCAATTCGGCTACTGTATGTAATGGCAACGTATTTACTCGTATAAGAACCCACACAATACATATGATTTTGAATGTATCTACGCTTGTTAACGGTCTTAACTACGTACTACATAATTAGAGGTACACAACATCAAAATTGAGGAAGGCGGCTTGAATGTAGCCCACAAACTCAGAGCTAGTAGCTCTAGAGGTACCTACTACCTCCTTTAGGTCTCTTCAGCCATATATCATGCGTCATGACATGAATGACTCAATAATTCAATACTAATCAATTGTACAAGGCCAGAATTTAAAATAAAAATCCCTCTTCAGGCGCAGCTTCTATTTAAAAAGCTTTTCAGCCAAAATCAACAAATCTTCAAATAGCTTTATCAGAAAACCATTATGGCTAATAGAGATATGCATTTTATCTCCAACATTTTCAAAAAGGCTAACTATCCTCTAACACAGCCGTTTACCATCTAATGGACCGAAGCGACCACTATCTAGCGCACATATTTATAAAGTAGTGATTATCTAAAGTGCTTGCTCGAGTTTCACCACAGACTGCAATAACGAATTTTCCTAACGAATTTTCCAGATAACTACCATCAATGAATGTTTAATTTCGAGTCTTGTGGCTGAACTGCGGGTTTGTCTAGAAAGTTTTACAGAAACTACTTAGGGTTTTACAATATGATCACTTTAGCAATACTCTTCAGCCTAAATAAACTTTTATTCGGTAAAATAAAAATCATCACGTGCAAACTTCTGAACGCTGTGTCTATCGCATCTGTTTACAATACTATGCCAGATAATATAATGGTATTTAAATGATTTAAGCGTTATGGGAACTTTTGGGAAAAGAACCCATAAATATAATATCTCACAAATCAAAAGTGACAAATACGAATACCTAATAGAACTCCATGAATATACTAGGTGTATCACAGATGACAGATCTACATTTGAACCAAAAATTCAAATTTAGCCATTTGTGGTTCGATGATTTTAGTTAAAGTAGACGCAAGGTAAAATGCCTCCCTAAAACCCTACCGTTCCTTCAATAGAATATCTGAACAACCTTTTAGGACTCGCGCTCATTTAATATTCGCTAAGATATTAAGATATTTAGATAAACCCAAGATAATAATATAATTTGTGGATGCTGAACATTCCTAATCTACTTAATTTTTTGGTTTCTACGCCAGTCTAGACTCAATTAAAGACGACTAGGTATCTGCAGAGATCGACTAAGAATTTTAAATTGAAACTTTAGTTTTTTGCTGACCTAAAAAGTCTAAGTCGAGGACTTAAAATGTGTGTTATTTTTTATTACTGTTGTAAAGTAAATGTACACTTGTACAGTAGGAACAACTCAAGAACTGGCAATTCTTATCTTGCAGAACATGTCTGATATGATTTAATATAAGGAAATTTACTGAAACTTTTTTGTTTTATTGGTCTCTTCTAAATTCACATGAGGCCTATAAGACGTCTCCTCCAGCATCCCAGTGGTAATATGAAAAAAGTGTGTGTCGGCATCGATCCAGCGTTTGTGATTCGCGTCACGGCGGCGTGCAGGCCTACTGCGCCGTCGCCATGGCAACGAGCCCACCCGCGCCTACCGCACACCTAAATACTATTTTGGACAATTTAATAGTCTCACTAAAGTGTTTCTGCTGTTCAACAAACTTGGTAATTTTAAACCTTTTAAGTAGTTGGAAACGAGTTATTATTCAATTAATTGACTTTGCCAGTCCTCGTCTAAGCAATACCTATGATGTCAATTTCAACTATGTAAGTATTTTGCAAAGACTGATTATTACCTATTTATTACGCATGATAATAACCATTTTTAAGACATTGAGAATGAAAGACAAGATTTAAAGTCTGAAAGATTATGCATGGACACGTGAAAAACAATTTCTAAGAAGGTAGGTACCTTATTACAGGAGAACGCGACATTTTCTGAATTCCCAAAGTATGACTGAATTAGTTGTAAACAAATACGAATATCATCCATACGCGGCTACATAGACATAGAGTCAACTTCAATCAGTCCAACTAATACTTGTACTATTTTTGCAATGGAGATATACCCTTCAACTACTATCCCTAAAAATAATAATTTACAGTACGTTATAGGTACCTATTCCATCCTAATTAGAAGTACAGACCAGACACGTTGAACAAACGGCTCCATAAAAAAGGTCCACAGAGCGTCGCAGACAGTATGCAGACGATGCCGCAGACGGCATGCCTGATTGCCGGGAAGTGGGCGCGAAAGCCCAATGTCAAGTGTGAACTTATTGTTAGAGGGAACAGAATTACAATAAAGAATATCAAAACGAATCGTTTATTTTAACTGAGAAAGAAACTTTAGATAAAGATGAAGTTGTGACTGGTGGTGGATTCATGAATTTAGACCACTCGCTTGTTTCCATTACGAGAAGATTTGCTTAATAATACTTACCTAAATGTTGCATTATTTTGTGTTTCTAATTTGGGTAGCACATGACATTGGTCAGTTCAAAGTATTTATAAACCAGTATCAAGTTTTTCCCTTAAAGAAAATAATAGATAGTAAGCACGTGTCTGACAGGGCTGCATAAAAAATACCATATGTAATACTTCGTAAATGGACATCGATTCCATTAGATTAGTTCGTCACCCGTCACCACTACACGAAGCAATTAAAAAACCATCAACCAACTACGGGGAGCGTATGACGTGAAACAAATGCTGCAAAACATATGGTGAACTTGATACATTACCTAGGTATAGGGGGATTGTATTTTAAATACCAGAGTAATGAAACTTAATGACAATAATCTAGTTTGACTGATGCATGAGGACCACACATACCTAGTCCTAATGAGGACTTAACGAAATTACATTGTGTGTCATAAACTCAAAACAATCTTACGACTTT
>JAKRBP010000232.1:14593-25024 GCA_022398575.1 Heliothis subflexa | reverse complement strand
TTTGAAAGTTGCTAGTGTATTAATGACCGCGACTGTACACACCTTTCGCGAATTATTCCGCCCTAGTCAATATATTAATAACTTAGCGTTCGTGCTTATTTCGTGATCGGGCCTTGAATAAATATTGATACTGGTGATTGTACCATTCATCATGCATTACAAATTTAATTTACATTACATCATGCAGACAAAGCGACCAACCCACTTAAAACGAAGCAACCGCTTGATAAGCATAGAACTTGCGAAATAAATAGCTATCTTCATAACAGAACAAGTTCTGACATGTTAAATTTGTAGTTTTATATTGCGTGCACTTAGTTTTAGATGGCTTAGTTTACTGAAAGCGAGAACACAAATTATGAACTGAATTGCTTTCCAGCCGCCAAAATGGATTCGAAGTACGACCAGAAGTTCGAGGAGATGAAGCAGTATATACCATTCTTGGAGAACATGATCAAGAGACTGGAGTCCACGAGCCAGGCGTCTACCAATCCTCGCCAAGCCCAGCTCGATAAGATCCGGTCTTTAAGAGATCTGCTTTTGAACAAAAAGAAAAGGTTAATATAACATTTGGACGTGTTTGCTAAATTCATATTAGCTTCTTTTTTTTGTCATTGTTTAATACGAGAATATGAGATCCTGTGCATAGCTTATATCGGCTTTTTTTTTTTAATTTTGCCATTCGACTCCCATGTTGCTAAGTCATTGGATTGTCAAGGTTTTAATTGTAAATAGAATATTATGTATTGTAGAATTTAGTCCTTTTGTAAAATAGTTTTTCTCAATTTCAAATAATTTATTGTATAGGTTCCAATTAGATTTTCGGAAAACCATTTTTTATTAAACTATTTACTTATAATATTTTATTTCTGTTTTAGAATGAAAATGGAGAATTTACTAAAATGTGAACAAGTTTTGATTAATTTGTATGCAAAAGTGGAACAGGTTTGTTTACTTAACAGTTTGACTTGAATTTAACTTTGTAGAATTAGCCTTTATTTTATATCAGGTTTTTTTTGTATTACAGAGGGATACAAATATCAAAAAAGCGCCAGATCCGGGATTTTCCATAGACCCTCCTACTCCACAAGAAAAGTCAAATTTAGAAGCAGTAAGAAATAAGCTCAAAAGTGTAGCTAAACGACACGATGGGGAAGTTCAGGAAACGTTGCCCGAGATCTTGAGGGTAAATGAAGTCGAAGAAGTACACACTGCGGGTTCTAAAGAGCCAGCACTATTTCAGAGAAGGCCAAATAAATCCCCATTGTCACCAACGCGCTCTCTTACTACAACAAAGGAGGAAAAAGTTTCTCCTTCATCTTCTAAGAGAAATTATACACGAGTTTTAGTGTCGCCAGAACGTGATGCACGGAGTTGGTCTGCGTCTAAATCGCCTGAGAAACCACTCTTTAGCCGGCGATCACCTCGCAGGTCTCCTAGAAGACATTCCCCTAACTATCATAAACGAGAAAGAAAAAAATCCTTCAAGGACTCGTCAGGACGCAAATCTAAAGATTTGAATATCACATTAAATGTGCCGGAAGATAGTTTGAGCACTTTGAACACAAAGGACATATTTACTAGGATAATTAACTGTAGCGATGGTGACGTAGACATCGATACATTACGCGTGTTGCGGAAGCAGATACTTACTGAACTTAAAAAGACTGGCGCCAGAGATGACATATCCGACTTAATATTAAAGTCTTATGGTAAAAAGAAAGGGAAAATTAGGAAAAAGGAAGAAGTTGAAGAAGGCGAACTATCCGATAGTGAAAGCGAAGTCATTGAAAACCTCTATGGCAATTTAAGCGGTAATTTAGTCCTTAAAGATCAAAATGAAACCAAAAATTCTTCGGACAAAGACAAAGCTCGAAAAATTCAGATATGTCTAGTAATCAATTCCGATCAGGATAACAATGAAACACAAACCAATAAAGTCGCAGATTTGCCTAATAATTCTGAAGCATTGGAATTAGAAATGTACAATACAGAAAGCCAAGAGGTTAAGAAAACCGCACCCAATAAAGAACAGGATCAAAATCAAATAATAAAAATAGACGAAACTGATGATGATGTTAAAGCTGTACCTCATGAACAGAATACAGAAAATAATGTTAAAGAGAACAAGACTATTGAGAAAGAAAAGAAAACGAGTAGTGAAACTGATGTTAAGTTACAACAAACATCGGAAGAGTGCAAAAATGAAGAACCAGCTACAGAACCTATCCAATATAAAGCTAACTTTTATAATCCTACTGAAGATTGTACTGCTGACGAAGAAAAGAAGTTAGAAGGGAGCAATAAAGTTTTACCAGTGACAGCACAAAAAATTATAGACATCAAAAGTGACGCTAAAGCGGAGACTACCGGTCCAGAAGTTTCTACATCTAGTAATAAAGTATGCTATATTGAAGCAGAATTACAGAAAATGGAGAAACCAGTAGAAATACCATTACTAAATGAGCCTGTATTACCTGAAACTCCAACAAACACTACAGTTTCAGAAATTGATATATTACAAGCTCTAAAAAAAGAAATACTGAGTGAGTCTATTACAATCCCCGGGGCCGAAGCTTCTACTCCACTTTTACACCAACCTAAATTAAATAAAGTGGCAAGTGCCAAAGAGATTTTTCCTAAAAAGAAAATATCAATAGAAAACTATAAACAAAAGATTGAAAGTTCCATACGACTTTATACGCCCGATAGTGACTCAAAAGACGACCTTGTCAAGAAACCTAGTCTGAAACTGACAGAGAAAGAATGTGAAAGGTTTAATATCCCTAAAATGACTTTTGATGAGGACAGTTCAGGTGAAGATGAAAGTGAGATTAAAGCAAGTGATGTATACAGTGACCTCGCTCCTACATCGCCTGATCGTGATGAGTCTACTACTATTGGGTCGACAGCTCCAGTAATAATACCCGTTGATCCGGTGAAAGCAGTGCCGGTACCAAATAAAGTTGATGTAGACATGAGAACTTTGCCACTTTTATCTCCTAATCAAAATAAACCACCTACATTAGTACCCACCACCAATGCTACAAAACCCTTGAGTAACGAGATTAAGATAGCGCCCACTAAAATCGATACAAAAATTGATCAAAGCAAAAGTCAAAACAGGCCAGCACTGCTGGATCCGCGTGTAAGACGGGACATCAACTCTAGCCAAAGCCCAAGTCCACATACTGCTGATAGATCAAGATCCTCAGTTTATACAAATATAAATCAAAGTCTCTTAAGTCCCGTTACGAATGCGTCTATGACGCCTAATGCTCGGTCATATGAAATGACTCCTAATCACCAACCGTTTGACCTTGAACAATCAAACAAAAAGCACGTGTACATGCCATCATTCAGTATGCTTGATTCTAGAGATAGGGAAAACTCGGTTTCAAGAGACTCCCGAGAGAAGGTTGAGCGATCAGAGCCAAGAAAATCACGATTTGAAGATATTGGAGACTCCAGTTGGAGCTCGAGTGACGTACCCAATGCACGATATAACGATACGTATAAGGGACACAAAAATGACAGATACAGCCTCGATAATCGTGATTCCTACAAGAGAACAGAAGGTCACATGACACCTGTTCAAACTTTTGGAAGATCGTCTGATGGGCCAACTACGTCGACCCAACAATTTAGTAGATTAGACAAACCCATGACTCCTTCGCATCCATTTGGGAGGTCTGACTGCCCTTCTACACCAATTCACCACTTCGGCAGGTCAGAATGTCCTCCGACGCCCAGTCACTCTTTTGGAAGGTCAGAATGTCCTCCTACGCCAAGTCATTCTTTTGGAAGATCAGAATGTCCTCCAACTCCAAGCCATTCTTTTGGAAGGTCTGATTGTCCTCCTACTCCAAGCCATCCTTTTGGAAGGTCAGAATGTCCTCCCACACCAAGCCATTCATTCGGAAGATCAGATGGCCCTTCTCCGAGTCATCCATTCTCGAGTCAATCGACATTCATGAACATGGAATGCCCGTCAACTCCTAGCCACTCCTTCGGCGCGACAGATTGTGCACCAACGCCTACACCATATTATGGTAGAAGTGAATGTCCTCCTACTCCAAATCACGCATTTGGTAGATCTGACTGTACACCGGTGCACTCTTATGGGATTATTGAACATCCTAAAACACCCAACCATCCCTTTGGTCGATCGGATACGCCCAACATGTTTGGTAGAAACGACTATAATGCTCAAAAGTATACCAAAGATCCAAGACTTAATAGAAAACCAGAATATGATACGCCTTCTCCAATAGATGAAAGAGATCGTGGATATTATAAAGACCGCGGTTATTATCACGGGGGTTCGTATAAATCTCAAAAACCTATAAGTGCATCAGACTCTTATCAAAACTACGACAGAGAACAAGGTAGAAATAGCACCTATAGGTACTATGCGCCTGAACAAAGTGGTCGTCAATTAAATAAAGATCAATCAAGGCGTGAACCAAGCGTAGGTGGCCCAATATCCAGAGACTACGATAGCCGTAGAAACTTCTACAAAGATCCTAGAGGCTATGACGATGTCTCACAACGCAACCAACGTGAAAGAAGTGTTGGCCGTAATGTTTATCCAGAAAATAACCGTGAAATAAGTCTTGGACAGCACAGTCGCCATGATAAGAGTTTTAATCGGTCATCTTCTACAGGACCAAGTATTGTAAGACATGTTCCCGTAGAATCGGAGATTAACACATTGTCAGTCAAACCACACGCTGGCCGTTCGTTCACCATAGATACCAGTGTTAATGCTACATTCCAGAAGTTCCTTGAAAGAACCGGAGAAAGTCAAGTGTGTGAGGACAATTTTGATGCTCGAAGAAAAAGAGCATCCAGTGTGGGTCGGTCGTTAGTTCGAGAATCTAGTAGAATAGTGTCTGACGACTCAAAAAGAAACTTCGAAGTCAACAATAAACGAGATCTTTTTAGAAGGGCATCTAGCGTGGGAAGAGATTTGTCCCATTCCTATACAGAGAAAAGGAGCTTCCAAGAAATTAAGGCTGAATTTAAAACGTATAGACATCCTGTTAAGGAAATCAATAAGTTTGATACTGGTAAAATACGCAATATCGATACAAAATCGAAAAATTCCGCAGATAATGTTGGTCGCAGTAGAAAAGATTATTATGAGCAATATAAAGATGAAAAGCGGATTCAAAAGACTAAAACTTTTAATTACGTTGATCCTCGAAAATCAAGGAATAAATATGGTGAGGATCCTCGACAGAGGAAAAGTGGAATAGTATACTCAAATGACAATATTGTGAAGGGTGCTATTTTAACATCTGGCTATGGGGTAAAAAATTATAAAATTCCCAAAATAAAACGTGTAACTGAGGAAAAAGAAGTGATTCCTAAAGTTGATGAATCCGAACATAAAAAGAATGATAAAGAAAAAGATAAGAAGAAGAATACCGAGAAGAAAAGGGATGAAGAGTTATTCAAAGAAAAATCAACCGATAAAATTAAAGGTAAGGCAACATTGAAGCAAAATGACAAAGGCGCAACAAAAAGTTCCAAGGATAGTGAAAAAGCCAAAAGTAAGGAAATAAAAAAGGTTAACAATAAAGAAAGTGATGTTAAATCAGACTCTGAAACGGAACAACGTGTAACACTTGTAGATAACATCAATAAGTCACCAGAGTTTGTAGATGAACAGATTGGAAGGCGTTCAACAAGATTGAGTACTAAAATGGCTGTTTCTAATGCAGAGGGAACTAAAAAATCTAAAAGAGGCAGAATTTCAATCATGAGCGATTCCGAATCTGAAACAGATACGAATGTTCCCAAAACCGATGCACTTGATTCATGTGTAACGAAACCTATAACACCTGTTAGCAGTCCGACCAAAGAGAAAAAAGTGTCGAAACAAGCGAACGCTGTCGATATTCATACTAACTTTGGCTTAGAGCTGGAAATGTTTTCCGACAGTGTCGTTTCTGATCCTGTTCTCGATAACATTAATGCTCTAATTGCAGACCTAGATAATGACCTTGATGCATCTAAAACTGAAGCCGGTGACAACTTTACTAAAGAAATTTCGCTTGAGAACATGATGCAAAACATCACATGCCCTCAAGATAATGCGAGTACAGACGAGATTTCAAAAGTTCTTAAGATTGATGAGTCGCCTAAAACCGATAGAAAAGTATCCGTAGTTTCTTTATCAGACACAATTAAACCTAAAGAAACCGAAGGAATTTCAGAAATATCTAAAATTACCGATTCTAAACTTGACACAACAAACGCTTCCGATGATGTATCGTTGCAAAAAGAGGAAGTGAAAGATGCAAAAGATGAAACTATGGATACAGATAAACCGACTAACGTCGATATTGTTTCAACTACCGAAACCGAAAAAGACAAAATACCCATGGATGATAAATGTAAAATAGATGAACAAAGTCTGGATGGCTGTTCTACTCCAGACAGTACTATCAATACTGATGAAGTCTTAGAAAAATCCAAAAATGATGAAGTAGTAGCGGATAGCACAAATGAAGAAGTACAAAGCGAAACTAATGTAACTTCCACAGATTCTGAACCTAAACCCAGTTCATCCCGGAAAGAAACAGCACCTTCAGAATTAGACAGTTTATTAACAATTTTACAAGATAAATCTTTAAATGACTTACTGAAGAAGCTAACTGATAAAACTGATGGAAAAACTAGAAAAATGCTTGAGAAAATAAGCAAAATAGTGGCTGATGATGAACCCGATGAAAAAACGGAAGAAGTAGAGGAAAATAAAACTGAGATTTCTTCTATTGCTGATAACAGTTCTAATGAAAATAAGACAGCCAGTGAAAAGGGTGCAGTATCAGAGTTACTGGTGAAGAAGGACGAAGAGAAAGAATCGAATCAAGTGAAGGATAATATAGAGAAAGAGATTCAGTCTAATAAAGAGGAAGACACTAAAACTAATAAAGAGGAAGACACTACAACTAAAAAAGACGAAAACACTAAATCTAACAAAGAAAAGACTAAATTGAATAAAGAAGAAGATACTCAATCGAAAGACGAACATCAGGATAATGATGAAAATCAGGACAAAGATGAGAGCTTCGAAGATTTTATAGGGGATGACAGTCATGAAGAAGAAGATTCAATTGAGCAGCCGCCTAAAGCGAAAGGTAAGAAAAAAATGCCGGTAAAAAAGACAAAATTCGCCAAGAAAGGGAAACGTAAATATACTAGAAGGACGACAATGGCTGAAAAACGAGTTACACGGGCTAGCGTAGCTGTTGTCACCCAAAAAAAAACTAAAAAACCACCTCGGGAATTACAAAAGCTTCACGAAGATATCAAAGAAATGTACGACAGAGATGATATTTTAAGCGCCACCGGCATTAGAATGTGTCGTTTAGCAAAACTGGTTCATGACAAATCACCTCCAAAGGATGATGTAGTATTACCTGAGGTGGAACCTGTAGTTGTTCTAGAAAAGTTTAAGAACAAAGTTCCTGAAACCGACAAAACTCATCAGCAAGCTGTTCCTGAAAAGGTGAGAAAGAAGCCAGGACCTAAGCCTAAACCTAAAGTATCTACTGATAGTCTACCAGAACCAGAAAAGGGGAAATATAAACCCGGTCCTAAGTCCAAGACTAAAACTAAACGAGATTCAGATCCTTACGACTTTGACACAGAATCAATAGATACAACTACGGAAAGTGCACCAAGAGCAAGTGATGACGATTCTGAAGATAGTTCCGATTCCGAAGTAGGGTCACTGGCGTCTTCAAAGAGCTTTGGCAGCAGCGAAATCTTATCCGAAATTAAGAAAAAGACTAAACGCAAACGACGAGGAGGTTGGCAAGATGGCGTCATTAAACCTAAATATAAAAAGAAGAAAGTTGAGACGAAAGTGGATACACCTGAACCTTCGGATACCACATTAAGTCCAGAAAAACAAAGTGCGATACAGACAAGCTTTAGTTTTACTGATAGAAACTACTGTTTCAGCAAAAATGAAACGGTTTATTCTTGCCGTCTATGTCGCTATACTGGTAACGATATTGTACATCATTATAAAAATGAGCATCCACATGTAGAAATTCCATTATCACGTATGGCTCCGGCAGTCGCTAAAGAAGCGATTGAGCAATGTAAAGAAATCGACTTTAGAGCCGTCAGCAAAATATCTTCACTTAAATACGTTTGCATTTTCTGTTACCAAGAGTTTCCTAATAATAACTCTGTTCTGGAAACATTCTTCTGGCACGTAGTAAGCATGCATACCGGTGAATACAAACACGGTTGCTCTGAGTGCTCAAAAGACAAATCCTGCCCCTATAGTTTGGATATTCCACCGCCTCCGAAAGACCCACACGGTCAACTCACGGGTTACATTTGCAAGAAATGTAATTTTACTCAATTGTCTGTAGAGAATCTTAAAACGCATGTCATTCGACGCCATAATGATGAACAGACTTTCGTTTATAATATAAACTTATCTGCTATGACTAAGAAGGAATTGAAGGAATTGTCACGACGCAGTGAATTATCCAAAAAACCCGCAGCAGAGACTTCTAAGATAAGTGAAGATAAAAAAGATGTGGAAACTGAGCATGCCAGTGTACCTGAAGTTCCGCATCGTAAACCTGGGAGACCGAGTAAACAGAGTGCGCTAGCACCTATTCAGTCGAAGATAACTTATGAAACTGATGACAATGCCGGCGAGTTTTCCGACTTGGATACCAAACCTGTCGAAGGTACTATCAAAATAGAGCAGGTTGAATCTGAGAACACTGACGAAGTTTTACAAGATCCTCCATCTGACAATGTAAGTAAAACTGAGCGAACCACGGAAGAACAGCAACCTCTTCAGTCTAAACTGCAAGAGATACTATGTAGCCCAGCATTGACACCCAAAGATTCCGACCGACCTTCCAATGACATAGTCGATTACCCCCACTTCAAAATTAACATCTTGGAGTCAGGCGCTAAGGAATATAACTGTTGCATCAACGGAAAAGACAAACACTTCAAGACTACTCTCTTGATTTCAATGAAAAAACATGTACAACTGAAACATTCAGAGAATTGGGACGGATACTGTTTTATTTGCAAAGTTATTGTCACGCCACAAGGAGCGCATAAATTCAAGGACTGTTTACAGCATTATCTGGACAAACATATGGACAACTTCCCTCTTATGGAGAAGGAAACATTGCCTGAAGTGACAGATGAACAAGTACCGCCTGTCGAAAACCCAGCTCCTAAACCGTATATTAACGTTCGACCTATCTATGAACTAATACCTAACGCGGATGAAGCCGCTAAGGAAGTTCCGAGCTTCCCGATAATACAGAGCGTAGTGAGTCTAGGAGCATCAGATCCTCCGCTCCCGAGTCCCACCTACCCGACAGTGAGACAAGAGATCAAGTCTAAAGAAACGTTCAAATACGAGGAAGTTCAGGCGCGAGTGATGTCGAGTAAACACCGCGTGGTGCTAGAAACTATGATGGCTAAGGATAAACTGGTGAAGGTGTATAAATGTGCGGGTAGATTCTGTTCGTTCACGTCCGATTCGGCGGAAGAGGCGCTGCTTCACGCGTCTACGCACGAGCGTATCGGAGGGGTGGATGCTTTGAATTGCTCATACTGTGACTTCAATGCTATGGGGAATGCCATTGACTTGGTGATGCACGTGTTTAAAGAGCACGGTCACTGCCAGTATTCGTGCGGGCAGTGCTTCTACCGCGCGGCCGCGAGCCAGTCGGTGGGGGCCCATGCGACCAGGGTGCATGGGACATCGCTGGCTACTACTGTAGTGTTGAGGACCACGACGGTCACTCCTAATGCCGTGACTGAAGGCGCTATGCTGACGCGAGAGCAAGCTGTGCCGTATTACGTCTGCGCCAATGGTAAGTTAAATTGCTTAATTTCATAATAACATTTTAAACAGTCATATAATATGCCATGAACCTTTGTTTTCTTCCTAACTAAAGTTATTCCTGTTATTTTTCAGTGGAAAGCAGCGGTCATATATGCAAGTTCCGCACCTATACTCCAGATAAATTTTGCGAGCATTTGCAACAAAAGCACAACACTGCTACCTCGCATCCTTGTTATGTACGTATATAACAATTTTAATTAATAAGTATTAGCTTCAGTATTTTGATAAAGTAACTATGAGCTTATCTTACGAAACGTATATATTTTCCTTATAATTAAAATATACAAGATAGGAAAAAAGTTGACTAAACCTAATCATGTTTTGATTTGTTTACTCAAGATAGGAATTTGACATTATTCATATGGGGCTCGGGACAAAATTCTAACTTTAGGTTGCATTTCTATAACCAAACTATGCATTATTTTGCGATCGGAGAGGGAATTTGACATTATCTCTGTATAAATTATGTCAAATTTCTATCTCTAATCGTAAGACAATGGATGATTAGTAGTGGT
>JAKRBP010000222.1:37129-48493 GCA_022398575.1 Heliothis subflexa | reverse complement strand
GTTGCTATTGCTGAATTGCGTACCGAATCGGCGTAATACGCAATAAATCCTGACAAAAATTCGATATAATCGTCGTAGTAATAAAATAGCCTGTGAAAGTAATAAAATGTTACTGTCCCATTTCTACATTATTAGTATTTTCTTTAGGTTTGGAGGGCAGGTCGAAAAAAAAAGAAATAAACGGAAAGAAGTCGGTTAAAAATAAGAAGTATTATTAAGACGAAAATATGATAATATCGCTTTTAGTAATAAATTGGCCGGTAAAAGTAATAGAATAAACCATTTTCACTCAGTTTACTTTCAGGTTTTTACTGGCTCTAATAAACCACCACGGCTATTCGCAAAATTGTGCAAATGTCAGCAAATAAAGATAGGACTTCATTAGCACCGAGATAACTTTTACAGGCTTTCTGAATAAATATTGAGAACGTTTCTAGACGTAGCCGCATTTATTAACTCAACATGAAAACTGAGGTTTTTTACACTTTTTCAAGAACTAAAATACCAATATTTATTCAGTTAAGTCCTAATTAGAGGTAGTTAAATGTTTTTTTTTGTGTTAACTTTAAATTTGTGTATCATTAAAGATTTATACAACTGTAAAAGGTTCATAATAATATAGGTATAAGCATTTAATAATGTGTATAATTATTAACCTTGACAGAGATCCAGCGTCAATGGAGCGTGTGAAGGGCGAAGCACTGTTGTGTGGCGACAATGTGGGACTGCAGTCACGGGGTGTGCTTACTACGACAAACAAATACAAAAACATATTAATTTTATCAATCAACATGAATAAATAACCGTTTTTTAAGTGAGTGAGTGACTGAATGACGGAAAATGAACAGCCGAAACTACATGGTCGTAGATAGCTGAAAGACATGTGTGTTCCTTGAAAGGTGCAGGGAAGTACTAGAAAAGATTTTCCCGAAATACCAACGAGAACTCTACTTTAAAGTACAGTTTTGCCTTTTAAGCGTAAATTGTTATTCTTGAAATCCGTTTATTACTCTTATGGTTCTATCGTCTACATAGATTTGCTCCGTAAGTTCTACCTACAACCTAACCGAACTTTTATTTACTGTGTAGATAATCCGTACTTTCCAACAATGAACCTTCCAAAAGCATCAGACTTACAAAACATGAAACTTACACAGCATAATAATAATTTCAATAATGCTCATATATTCATCGTGTTCGAGAAAAGGGAATTGAAAATGTGGGTCGTGTCTCTTATACTGAACCGAGCAGTATATCGTCGCCGTAAAGTACTTAGCTCTAATGGTGGGTAGGTGTATGTAGAATAGGGCGAGGCTTACAAACTACTTTATATTACTCAGGCTTTTATCCTCCTCGGAATAAAATGTCCCGATGCATCCTATCGGCGGCTCGTCGAAGAAAAACGGGTTCACCGCAAAGTACTAAGGCGTGGCAATATTTGTATCTCTTTTTCCGAATTCCATTCTCGCAGTCCTGTAATTTGGAGGCGTTTGAATGAAAACTCAACATCCGCCCCGTTTATTCTTAGCGACAAGGAAAATATGCACGTTAATTTATCATTTCCTCTAAGATAGAGCTTTTAAATATTTCGAAATTATACAACGGAAACGTTAAAAGCCATAATATGGACGTAATATAGATGCTTCCAGATTGTAAAATAACAAGCTGCAACTCCGACATGTTTTACGAGCAATATCTCTTTCCGACAGTTGGCTTGTGATGGCTTACACAAAGCCAATGGACCTTATTTGTGATATTCGATGTCAGTATTCTGTGTTGAAATATCAAATACTTTGTTTTACGCACATCAAACATAGCTAACAGCACTCAGGGGTTATGAAGTTTTGTTGTAGGTTATTCTCGTCATGGAAAAAACCTTTCAGTTTTACTTTTACGAAAAACAAACAAATTGCTATTTAATACTTTTATTTCAGCAACAAAAGAGTGAAGTTTTTGCATCTATTTCGTAACAATAAACCTAACCAATCATACAAAAAGCGACCCACAGAGCCACAACACATAGTACCACCCACAGAGACAGTCGATATTGCTGCCAGTTGCTTTTTCCATTTTCCAGATATACAAAAGAAAATTACTTTAGTTATTACAAAAGCATATCGAATGCAATCAAAGTCCAATATTTGCGAAATAAAAACTCAATGAATTTGTTCCAGTTATACAAAAGGGTGTAAACAAAAACATGGTTTTTGATCGAATGAAGTTCTGAATTTCCAAACAGTCGTTTTGCAATAGTAACGCGGTTGTCAGGAGTTTTGTTTGACGTACGAAGCATGTTTCGTAAAACAGTATAATATTGACTGCTGCCTCCAGCAATTTTAGTTGTTAAACTGTACTCATTTTAGAATGCAGAATACGTTGCAAATTGTTATTTAGCATATTGTGGAGTTCCATAATTTGCATTCAACAACGTTTCAATTCTCTACCAGTTTTTGTTGAACTATTACTAACGTTATTTTATTCTGCAACAAAAAACAGAGTAGAAAGCTTCAGCAAAAATGAGAATTTGAAATAAAACACAGGAATTAAATAAAAAACTGTATGCGTAAATGCTGGACAGGTCATTTTATAATCCAATAAAATATAGATAAGACAATAATCCATTTGATTCCGTCAGATCGTTTCTCAGAATATCTGAATGGTTGAACAAAGAGAAACAAAATGAATAGGTACATAATTTTCGACTACACACGTACACTTGAAAGTTTCGTTCGAATATCAAAAGTAGATAGTTTTGTTCCTCATAATTCCGCTATCATTCGCTCCACAGATTATTCCAAGAATATGTTCTCGGTCGTCAATTTATCAGAGCTTGTTGTTTCACAACTGTGCGAAACAATTTCATTCTGTCATTAACAAAGTTTATACTCTAATAAAAAACTCGTTTCTACAGAGAAAAATTTTACTGTTTCAATTTTTCCCGCTAAAATGGCCTTTGATAAGAATGAGATGGGAAACTTCGTACTGTTAAAATAGATGAGATTTTTAATGTCTACGGCCAGTGACCTCCGTCTAAATGAGTCATTTCGGTGCAATATATCATCCATAATGTAGAGGTAAAAGTTGAATGTTTCCCGCACAGCGACAGATATCATTATACTTGTTTTCAACATGAGCGAGTTGCAATCCGCTTTATTTTCCAGCTGAATCATGGAAATCATATTTCATTTCATAACAACAATGCCGCGGATGTAACAACGTTAAAAGGGATTCGTTTAAGTTAAATTCGTCAAAAATTAAAGACGAAAATGCGACATTCAGATTAATTGCACACACAAAATGAAGTTAAATTTATGTTGATTTTTTGGCCCAAAGAGCGGCAGAACAAAAGGGCAAATTGTATATTGCGGTGGAGTAAGAAATGAAATTAAAAATTGTGTTTACGTATGTCTCTTGGGTACGAGTTGACTCGGCGTAGCAATAAGCGGTAAACGAAATCATCGATTGCTTAAAAACTACACCGATTAAAAACTACATCTATGCTACTACATAACGCTTTGTCTCATCGAGAGCTTATGCAATCATAATGATAGTGGACATATATTATTCTATCAACAACTATGACTATCGACTCAATGAAGTCTTGGTCCTTGAAAAATATCCCTGTTCATGTAATTTCAGTCGCTTAGAAAATCTTTACACACCGCACTTTCCCAAAATGAAAAATATTATCCTGTTATTTAATATTAGGCAATAATACTCACGTTGATAGATATGATGAGCAGAAGACACGAGCGAGGCGGCGTCCGTGTCATAAGCGTCGAGCGTGGGCGGTGCGCCTTCAGCCGTCGAATCCGATAGATTGCCACCGCACACTGACGTGGCGCCACCGTCGCTGCTGCCTGATTGTGAATATAAGGGGAGTGAAGATATATAAGAACACTAGCTGAACCGGCGAACTTTTATGCAAACTTCATAAAACCTACTAAATAGTCCGAACTTGCCAAAACTTGGTTTCGCAGCATTTAAAACCCCTAAGAGCTACATCATCATCATCATCATCTACACATCATAAACTCTAGTTTCCTCTGATGAGCACCCCGTTGATTGTTACTGTATCCTGGTCTACCTATATTGTATGAAGAATTACCTCTAACACCGGAGTCAGCGCTGCAGCTGCCCCTATCGCCGATCAAGCCAGAGGGGCCTCCCAGCATCATCGGCGGGCCCATGCCGAGCGACGCCACGCTCTCACCCTCTGATAGGCACCCCGCTGCTTGTAGCTGTCTTCGAGCCTAATTTGGACACAAAAACATATATCTTTATCAAAACCACCTTTGATAAAAAAGAAAGTTTGAATGGGACACTAATTGATGATTAATGTAAGTAGTTTGAAAATTGTTGCCTCATTATTTTTTGTTCGTTCTTCGCTTCAGCAACAATATCTCTACAGTATAAATTCATTTCAATTACTAGGTATTTGCGGTTTAAATGAATTTCAATATAAAGGAGGATGATGCAAGATTACGCTAGAAGAAAACCAATAAATACGACATAATTTTCTTTTATGAACTTAACAGCTAAAGTTATGAACATAGCAATTTTATTACTGCGTAGTTATTACGCTCCTTATTCTAGACATTATGACTGCCTACGTGAATCTTAGTGCTCGAAAACGTGCTTCAAATACTATTTTGACACTTACAAGGAGAGAGAAAATGCTAATGCCTGTCTGATGTAAGAATATCTACCTACGCAACCAAACATCCAAAACACGATTATAGTAGGTAATACCTACATCGAAACACCCTTTTAATGCTTCAATTAATTTCGATTGGGGGCTTTAATTTGGACAGGATTTGTCCGCTCGAATGGGACATCCCGGTGCGAGCCGGCATCAACGTAATGGTATCGAATGTTCCGCGGTCGCAGGTTAATATCCGGATTATGCGTAACGGAAAATTGCGTAATAACAAACGACTTATAATACTAAGTCGAGGAAATAGTTGCGTTTAATTTTCCCCACAATTTAGACCAGAGGTAGCAATTTGAAATGGTAATTAACACGAGCGAGTGATGGATGGTCCGCTTCGAGCGCACATCAGGCCACCTATTCATCATAGTACGGAGCTGTCGATAAAAGTTTATTTATTATTTGTGGAGCCACTTCATCACTGAAGTTGTTCATCAAAAACAATTTTGAATAATTTCCATGTAATACCCGAGGACCGACAGGTTTTGAATGAATTATCTCGTGAATTGTATCGGAAATATTGTTTAAAAGAGAACGTAATTGGATTTGACCATTATGTTGATTACCGCGATGCATAATCGAATTGTATTGTAATAAATATAATATGTTTCATTTCAATTATTCAGTTCAATTTAAGTATGCAATTAATACTCATTGTACCGGTAATAATTTGGTATACCACTTTGACATAGTATGGTACTTACAACTTATGCATTTTTGTCCACCACAAACTGCAATACTTCAGTTACCTATGAAGCTACTTATTAACCCGCTAATGCAAACGCTGCAAGACGCACTAAACAGCTGTTAGAAAATTTAGTTTTTGTCCACAACTAGTATACATATATTTTCTTCATGAATTTCAAATAACATGTGGTTTACCCCAACCTACCTCAAACAATTGTTCTCTGGCGTGTCTGAGCTGCGTGTCCCTGGCACTGAGTGCGGCGGCGAGTTGTAGCGATCGCTCCGCTTCGTCGCGAGCGTGACGTAGTAGCGCCGCTCGCTCTCGCTCCCGCTCTGCTCGCTCTGCGCCTAGTGCTGACGACGCACCGCCTCGAGAACGCATCTGCACAAAAACTTTATATTCCAAAATCCATGCATTTAGTGATATTTGATATCATAAAACACGGTAGCCAGGTTTCTACGCTCAGTTTTCCCGGTGAGTTACAAATCATTTTAAACAAACGTGAGAACAAATTACTCACAGAGAAATGTTAGGAAAAAATAAAGAACTTAGACAGACCTGATGCGTTTCTGAAGACTTTATTAAAGTCAAGACTTCATGAATAATTATTAAAAGTTAGAACGTAATAAGGAGAAAAAGACTACCAGACGCTCGGTAGCGGGAACAATGTCAGAATAACTTATGATATAAGAGCATTTGCCGAGAAGTTTCTGTATGTGTAAAATTCTATAAACGGGGAAACAACTGAGCAAGTTCCGTGTGACCTAGATCCCAAGCGAGCATAATGAGCCTTGCTAACGTTGCAAGATCAAAAGATATGACATAATAAATTGAGTGACCACAATGCTGCTTTCACAAGTACTGGCTATGTTAATGGTACTGGAATATTTTAGGATGGGAACCCATCTATATTATAATTTGGCAACCTTGCTTCAGAGGTAACAAACCCTTTTACGTGACAGCGCATTTCCCGCGCACCATCTAACAACATTATTGGATTACTGGTTATGCTAATATTCGCTTTTCGTAATACAAAATTATTAAATTTAACCTGTTCATAGTTTCTTATGAAGTCTCGGAGCTCTTTCTCTTTGTCTTCGAGCGTGGCGTAGAGTTGTTTCATTTGGTTTAGTAAATCAAATTTCTCCGCTTTCAACCTCTTTTTGTCTGCCTTCAAAGCTGCAACAAATTTTATAAACTTTATGAAAATTCAACATCGTTAAGTTGATCTTATCCGGTAAAAATAAAATTAGAAAGAAGAAAGAAAGAAAGAAAGAAAACGGATTTATTTCGCGCAATCGCACACACACGTTTCTAATTCACACAAATTCATGAAGAAGGTTTTGGTTTGGAGTGAAAGATATGTATTGTGAAATACCTAGACGGTACGAATCGCAAGGTCTAGTGAGCGACAAGTTTGTATGTGTAATAGATACAGTGACGTGAACCATGCCTCGATCCCGTGTGATTCCGGCTCCTCTTTGAGCACGAGCTGCTCGCTTTGGGCATGTGTCCTTTGTCGCTCCGCTCGCTATGCAGATCCGCTCAACTCGGACATTTGTACGCTTCCAACGTTTGATAGGAAAATAAAACTCATACAAGATTGATCTACAATTTTCCGTTTCTGCGAACGATTGAAGAGACTTGTCGAATGTTTTGACGATTGCCATCACTTTGGAAGTTTGGAAATTGGTTTTCGTTTCCGTGCTCAGATTTTTTTCTGTGCCATAAACTTCGAGAAATTTCGAGTGTGAATTCTGAGAATTCAGTATCGACAAATTCAGTAGGTATGTTACCCAACTGGGTTTATAGATTAGTGCGGTTTCTGCGTAGGAAGGCAACAACCCTTTGATTGCGGTTTCATCGATCACGTGAAACGTAAGGTCAACATAGGTATTAGGTCTACCTTTGCATCTACAAGCAACTCAAATATGCGGTTGTTTGTGCTTTTTACGTTCTGGTGTGTTCTTTATGTAACTGTGTACCCTGAATAAAGGCTTGATGTTATTTAAGACCTTTCAAAATATTGCTAGCAAAGATTTCTGGGTAAGTGGATTAAGTACTAAAGGTAAACACTAGTACCAATTGCTATAAAATAATGAAACATGTTCGTGACAAGATTCACATATCCACTACTAATGTATGTATTTTGCTTATTTACTTGACACAACCGCAAAACGTGACTTTATTATTTTGCCTGTCTAACAAATGGATTCGAAGCAAGCAGGCCTAACTACAATTTAGGTAAACGATGCTGTCTAAACTTAGCATGGCAAATTATGATTGAATCATTTATAATTTTATTTAGCTCAATTAACTAAAATCTAGCGACAAAGTTATTACAGGCCAATTTGTCATAACCATAATTTGATATTATCGTAGATTAGAGCCACGCTTTGACGACCAAATAACACAATTAACTTTTTAAACGATTTGCAAATGTTGTACGTCTTCCAAATGAACTTAAAATGATTTTACAGTGACCTACTTATCTGATTATTGCGTACGTAAAATGCGGGCAATGGAAATTCAATATGGCGTACAAATAAAATGAATAAGATTTTAAATTACTATGGTATAAGTTAAATAAATGGGGTAAGTTGCTGACTAGCTCGTTAAAAAGTTTAAAAATGACTTATTCAAAGTTATTTTTATGAGTTTTATTTTTAAATTATTATGCCCCAGTGTGCGTTTGTAAAAATTTGATCGAACGATGCCAACGTAGGTAATTAAATATTATTTAAATTAATGAATACTGTTTCTGGTTGCCGATTACATTAAACATATTGAAACAAGCACCCAACACATGGTACCCAGTTCCTAAAGCACCCGTTTCTGACAAGTTTCGTCACTCGTCAGCATAATGACATTAGTGAAAATGTCAGTCTACGTTACAAGAGTATACACCCTTGGAAAGACGTGACCCGCTTACTGATTTGGGTCTGTGAGGCAGTGTACCTTGCGAAATATTGTGAGCATAGTTTATCAAAATGTCGGCTTACTCACGCTTCCCCGGTATCGGGCGGCACTCAACAAATTGCCCACTTTTGTGGGATCGAATCGGATTATTGAGATAAAGCCACTGTAGGTGTAGGTTCTCTGTTTATTAAGATATTCTATTCTAAGGTACTTCACAAAACTTCTAGAAATGCTTTTCTTTGTTGTGGAGATAATTTCGTAGACCTATAAAGTGAAAATTACTACAAATTAATTATTTGCTTGTAAAGCTAGTAAACGTTAGCAAATATGTTAGTTCTATTACGTTTGTAGTACGCTTTGATATGCAAACTTATCGCTCTTAACATGAAAGTCCGTAAGCTTTCATGATTCAACATTTTCTCATGATTTGAAATTCTGCTGTAAAACTGAACAGATTTATTCCTGTTAGGTATTACTTTACAATTTCAATATTCTTAATGACTTTGTAATATTGTTAATAACAAGTGTATAACATCGAAGCGAAGTTTTAAATGTGATGGTTAAGTTTAATACTGATATTAATGCCTTTACCAAACTAATGCTATAAAAATATAATAGCTAGTGTAATGTGGTCATCAATTTCTTTGGCGAAGTAATACCGACATAAAGCCGGCCATTATGTTTTTGGGTAAGATCTATTTTGATATATGTTTAGAAATGTTTTCTCGGGGATAATGGGCGAATGAAGCTGGTCACTGTAGCTAATGACAAAACCTTATTTGCTAACTGATTTTGTAAGAAGTTAAAATAGATTGACGTTTTCAATCGTAGAGGAGTGGGAATCAAACGAGTTATTGCGGTCAAATAATATTGCAAACACATATTTTTTAAGTACTTGTCGGTTTATTTGTTATCGATTACATTCATACTCATTTAAATGAAATGTTTATTTTTCGCCAGTTGGCTATCTAAGAAGAGTAAAAAAATATATTATTTTACTCTACCACTGTCATTCTTCATCAACAAGAGAACTCCTTAGCAAAAATCAGTTCCTTACAAAAATATTTTAAGAACCTTCAAACAAAGTACTACTTACAGTTAACAGCTTCTCTAGCCAGCAGCAATTCCTTCTCCAATTGCTGTGGGTCCAACTGTGGTGCATCTGGCGTGTCAGATTTGGCTCGTTCCAGTAATGCACTGCCTGCCTCACCCCTTTCTGCTGCCGCTACTAGTAGGCGACGTACTCTAGTCAGCTCAGCCTGGACAGTGAGATTTTATTATTAGTAGAGAGGTATTCCACGAAGCACACTCAAACGAAGCATACCCAGACGAAGCACACCTAAATTATTTTATTTGAAGCCCACCTATTGGTGTGCTAAGTGGAATACTACAGGTGTGCTTCGTGGAATACTTCTTAGTAGAGAAGAGGTAGGTGAGATGGAACGTAAATCTACAATGGATGGATTGTCAGAAAGAATAAAGAAAGATATTGCTAGAAAGAATGTTACTTGTGACTACTTGTGAGATGACGGTAGATAGAAGAATATGGAAAGACAAAATATGCTGTGCAGACCCTAACAAAAATTGGGATAAAGGATGATTTGGTAGAGAAGATCTGCTAAATAATACCTCAACCAAGATAAGAAAGTCATCTATTACCTCAGGTGTAAGTTGAAGAAACTTAACAGTTGGAAGTGTATAAAGGTTGGTGTTATTTTTACTTGACAGTTGAAGACAGATGATATATTTGTATGAAGATTTATTACTTGTAGTACATATTTTTGGAGTGATAAAAATTAGGAAAAGAAAATTAGACTGGTCACTTGAGAAAATTCAATCATACTAATGCTACTAATGCTAATATGGCTATGGTAGCTAACAAAAATACATTCCTTTCTCATATATTTGACATAGACAGTCTAATAGCATACAATAGTTATGTATTAACGAAAATGACTTCCCAGAGGTCCATCGAAAGAGTAATAAACTCACGATATCTTATATTATCAGCCTGACTCCGGCCGAGTGGAAAAAGGTTAAGTAAAAAATTGATCCTTGAACGCTGCGAGAATCACTAATGACAGTTTATTGGAGAAATATACCTTTTTGGAATGGGCTACTCTATCCACTGACGGTGTTATTTGGGTTATGGGGACATCAAGCGTGAACTCTATAGAATATCAAATAAAATTGAATGCAGCCATGATGAACTACAAAAAAGAGGTATTCCTCGAAGCGCTCCCGATAATAATTTAATAAAATTCTATAATAATAAAGGAAATACTCAGAATTCGAGGAAACTTCGAGGAATACTCAGAAAAAAAGAAGATCTAAATAGTCCTCGATTTTTTTTATACTTATACTGACTAGACATTACGCGATAATGAAAACATAATGGTAGAAATATAAAACCAAGCTTAAGCTAATCAGCTTACAATTGAATTAATAGAAACGACCTCATCACTAATACCCCATATTTGTGTACAACTTAATACCTGTAATCTTTCATTTTCCATTCGCAGCCTCCTTGCGACTTGGGCCGCGGTGAGCATCCCGGGGGATGCCGGGACCTCCTCTTGACGCGACCGGTCTGAGCGACCGCCCGGGGACGCAGCATCTGTACGAACTATATCATTTAAATAAACACATCTGTAAGCAGGATTATTTAGGACGGATGTATTGAAATAGTCAATTTCAAATATTTTTGTACGTACATTTTAATAGCTTATTCGACAGATACTCTTGCTCTGACAGTCTTAGGTATTTACTCTTTTCAGATCAATTCCATCCTGTCTTATATACTTAGCTCGTTTATGTTTGCTGCCTTCTACAACTCATTCCATATTCAAATATTCCGAATATCTAACTTTTCGCAAAAAGTTTCGTGTTTGAAATATGTAAGTGGCTCTCTACTACTTGTAAGTTGAAATTCAGCGTTTGTTTATTTTTCTTTAGCCCAACAATGGGTGTTTTCACAACCGAACGTCAAAAGTAATTACCGAAATGACATCTATTCTATACATATAATAAAATTATAACAACCTCA
>JAKRBP010000216.1:145394-156375 GCA_022398575.1 Heliothis subflexa | reverse complement strand
GCATTAATGATTGCGACTATATGTACATACATACACCAAAATCACATTGAATAAATGTATTAAAAAATCCGCAAAATTATTACCTGGCGCTTCCTCTTCTTCTGCATCAAGTATATCAGCGCAGCACACGGAGTAGCATATTAGAGACAAGAAGCCGAGAGGCAACCCAAAAACGAGCGCCGTTAATACTGGGTTTCCACGCCACATATTTGTCAAAGTGGTCCTTGCTTCAAAGAATCCTCTGTAGAAACGTACTGGCCAACTGTTCCCACCATAAGTCTGAAGAAAATAACAGACCTAAGATCAAAAATTTGCTAAAGCTTGCATGTAGGCTAAAAACCTTAAATTTTGTGCGATTTCAAACTAGCGGATTATTAGCAAGGCTTTGGACAACTACCGGTCCAATAGACAGAGACTGGAACTTCGAGACAGAATTTTGCTGTTTTGCCTAGAATATCGAGCGTATGCGCGCGACAAAATCCGCTAGCGTGGAAGTTATAAGTGGGTAGGCATAAGTCTGGGAGGCATTTTAACACAATGAAATACTGAAATGTTACACACTATAGGTTCTCATGCCTGCCCTTATCCCAATTTATTGGGGTCGGCGCAGCATGTTTTCTAAAGGTAAATGCGTTAAAATAAGGTGAAAATATTGTTTATCTTACACATTACATAATCTTACGCATGTGTTCAATACAAGTAGTAGTAGTGATTATAATTTGATTCTGTAAACTAAAACTGATGTTTAGGAAGAAAGAATGATAAATAGTATACCGGTGCCATTTGGTTATTTATTTGGTCAAGGAAGATTGAAACTGCTTCAGGTGTCATGAGGACTGGATCATCATCAGGCATGTGGTGGTGGCCTGTTGTAGAGTTGAGAACCAACAGATGAGGAACTGTCAGTTCCGACATTGCTATTGAGTTAGCTAGTTCAGGAGTTCCCATCCACCCAAATTGGAATCTTTCATGAAGGTGGCGTTTTCTCTTCCTGTATGAACACATAGCAAATCAGTTTGTTTCAATTTAAGAAATAAAGAAAAATTATGAAACAAAGATTGATTTTCATAACTTTATTACTTACTTGATGATACTCTCAATCATGTCTTTAAAGTCCCTCTCTGTTTGTGTTATTTCATTCAACTTATTTTCAGACACAATAGCGATGACAATGTATTTTTCAATATCCATTAGTTCATTTATATTTGATCGAGTGACTTTTGGGAATAATCCAAATCTCTCGGAATTGATCCATTTGTCTAATGTTACATTTAAGGCTTCTCTATCTTGGAGTAGTACTGGATTTGCTGCAAATCAAGGTTAAATTTGTTGTGAATGTCGGACTGAACTCTATAACTGAGGTATATTCAATCATGACTGTAATTCAAATGACTAATCGAGTATTCTTGTTGGTTGCTATAATTGGAATATAATATTTATGCTATAAAAAATAAATAATATATTTTCCTACATAAGTATAGTGTCAGATATGAGATACCTTCCGAAACTGACCTTCAAAAAAGTAAGCTTCATCCTCTTTGTACACAAATATGGCAGTTTCATTAGGAATTTTAACATCATTTTTCAGCAGATCATGTGACATAGCATAAAACCATGTATGCGGTTGATACTTTTCAGCATGAAGTGTAAACATATCCTATAAGGAAAATAAAATGAGAATCATTAATTATGTACTATCTTAGCATGTTACAGTACATTATTATTCTAAAGTCAAAGTTATAATAAGAGTTTTATCTTCAATAATAATATTATTTTTAAATTTAATGGAACTTTATCATATTAAGATGTACTATTTGTATAAAAGAACTATACCCATAATGCTCCTTGTTGTTTCCCAACATATCCAAAGAAGACTGGATGAGTTTCCTTCAGATACCCAAGACTGTCAGCTTGTGACAGTCTCTGGACAGCCGGCTGTGACATGCGTAGGGCATAGTTGACCATCTCATCTTTCACTCTTTCGCCTACATACTCATGGCGATAGGGACCTTTAATACTGTTGGACAATAAAGTAAATGTAATGATGCATAGTATGTACATACCTTAAAGATGCATGGAACAATAACTAATTTTAATGTTAACTTACAACATTATTGTAGGGTATGCTCTGACTTTAAAATGAGTTGCTACAGCCATAAACCTAGTGCAGTCAACCTTCGCCACCTTTATGGGGCTGTTGTAAAGCGACTGGGCGACATGGGCCCAGATAGGCTCTATCCTGCGGCAATGAGCACACCATGGCGCGTAAAACTTCACGAACCACATACCATCGTTACTTATATCGATAAATTTGTCACTTAATTCTAGAACTCTGGACGAAGAAACAACGCAAAGTGCTGCAACAAAACAAGCACGTAAACATTTACTCCGAATTCCTATGTCATTAGATTAATAATAACACACAGTATAATTATGAGAAACTATACAATTTAATGCTATGTTATCATCCAAACTTTATTTAAATTTGTAATTGTAATGCAAATTAAGTTTGAAACGAAAAAATTATACTTAGTGAAAATTTGAACATAGGAGTTCGTAAACATGCTTACCCGATAAAATCATGAAACACTGGCCAGTCAATAAATTCATCTTTACTGTAATTTACCTATTCTAAAAGTAATTAGAAATCTATCATGACATAATTTAAAATGCCGAATTTGCACAACAGAATACAGAATCTCAACGAAATCGATAAGCAGCAGAAGCAGAAATTTTGATTTGACATTGACTGCTTGACAGACCAGACAGACAGACAGGCCGCAAGTTACCAGAATTACCGAGTTTAATTCTACCACTACGTTTACTGGCCTCTGCTTATGGTCGTGCATGCTTGATATTTCATATATACGATCAATGCACAGTATTGCACAGCTTGTAATAGGTTACTTATGTATACTCTAAGGTTTATAATATTGTGCAACAGTATTGATCGTCTTAGCTAAGGCTCTCCCAAGATGGTCAATAAATTGCGCAATATAACCTATTGTGCAATTTTTTTTACCGTATAGGGTTAATATTTAAGATTGCGCAACGGTTTTCAGCGAACAAAATTTTAACTGCACAATATTTTTGATATAATAATATTGCACAATGTATTGTTGTTCTAAGGTCACATTTTGAACGCTTTTGTAGCTGAGCACCTCGTTTTTATTTCGTTGTTTTGACGCTTGGCAACATTGTTCGGTTGTCGTGCGTGGATCCCAGGTTCAGTCGTGTTTGATTCCTTTCGTTTTCCTTTTGCAGCATTTAATTTAAAATACACATGTTTACGGAACTATTTTATGAGGTTCACTTAAAATCTGTTAGTGCTATACATGGACTAGTAAACTGAAATATGAAGTGCTTTGTGCTTTGATATCGTGATATTGCAATTTTGGAGGTAAAATGCCCGCTTCCATTTGCGACCCAGTAACAAGCGCATTGCGTTTGTCTCTTACCCCAGACGAATCCCAAAGTTCTTCGTTGTTGGATAGTAGACTCTACTCATCTGCTAAAAGCGTTCTTCTGTCCAAGATTGAGTTTGAAGAGTCTGGTGATTATCAAAGTAATGTTCTCGACGGACTGAAATCTAAGTACGTGGTGATCCGACCTAAAAAAACAGTGCATGATAATAAACTACTGAAAAAAGAGTGTAATTCTGCCGGCCAAGCTTCAGGTAATTACTTTTATGATTATGATACTAAAAATAATGTAGGTTTGTTTGTTATCTACATGCGCGATAAGATCAGTTTAGAGGTTATAATATCTTGTGGTCACTTGTCAATAAACGTCATGGAATCATTTATCGCATTCTAATCTATTCCTCTAAGTGTAAACTACTCTTCATTCAATTAAATAAATACCCGGTTAGTATTTTAAGTAATTAGTGAATTTTGTATTATATAATTGTGATGTTGAAATTATAGATAAAAACATCTCCAGTCCAATGAACTCTATAATTATTTCATTACATAGGCCTGCAAGTAATAAATAAAATAATTATTATATCCCTCACTTTGAAAGTTGATGTATTTGATTTTAATGTACCCAGTGATGCATAACTAAGTATGATCTAAGCTATCAAACTTTACACAACCAGACAGTAGGCCTATCAGCTGGTATTTTACAGGTGGAGGCAGGTTCTTAATTAAGCATTTATTTATAGGTTTCTGTTTAATATCATGTCTTCACTTACATCTTCTAAGTATAAAGTTGATCTATCACAAAAGTTTCTCCAAATGATAGTCTTCTAGGTCTTTAATTAGTGAATATTACCCAATATCAATATGAGATTCGGCTCATAAATAATGCTTCATTAATTGTATTTCAGAAAACAACAAGAGTGTGGAAGATGGATTACCTAAACCCAAAAGGGTTTTATTTCCTGTTGAAAAAGTACACTTGGGATGGAAAAGTGCATGGGCGGCTGGTGCCGGCATGCAAAATGTGGGTAACACATGCTATTTGAATTCTACCCTGCAGGCTCTGTTCCATGTGCCTGCTTTTGCAAACTGGCTGGTTATGGAAGTGACCCACGCCGAGAAATGTAATCAACAAGGTAAGCTTAATGTGCCTAGTTTCCTTGAACCATGCTATAAATAAACAAACATGACTATCTAATGAATGAGTTACCATCTACAAGCTAATGATACATAACCTATATTCTTATGTCACACACAAGCCTTTCTCTTTTATGATGATCAATTTTATGATTTTTTTCAATCTTCAAATAAAATATCAAATCAACTACCACATTTGCATAAATTGTCCCTTTTAATTTAAAAACTGCAGTGGAATACACAATGTATACATACCTATTATGTAGACCACCAAAGTCATCAGCCTAGTGGCTGGTCTTAAAAATCATTTTCAATTATGAATATTTAATATAAAATGTGTTATCAGATATTATTGTATATCAGTATTGTTGTATTTCAGAAGCCTGTGTGATATGTGGGATGCGTGCCACTCTCATGGCAACACAGAAAAGTGGTGGAGCCCCGATTAAGCCCTGGCAGGTGTACTCCAAGTTAAGACTCATTTGCAGACACCTCACACCAGGCAGGCAAGAGGATGCACATGAGTTCTTAAGGTAAGGAGTACTTTCATAAACATATTTTATATTCCAAAAGTATCAACATTCAATGGTCATAGTATAAGTTTATTTATATGGATCTTATATGTTTCTTGCATTGTATTTGTGCAGTGGTAATAAAATAGATTGTGTTCTTTTAGGTATCTGGTGGAAGCTATGGAAAAATGCTATTTAAATCGGTTTGTCAACCATGACAAATTGGAACAGTATAGCAAGGAGACAACTCCATTGAATCAAATTCTGGGTGGATACTTGCGCTCTACAGTCCGGTGTCTTGCTTGCCACCATTTATCAACCACTTATCAGCATTTTGAGGTAAGACTAGTTTGAAACAATTCACCATTTATTTGTATTGTTTTACAGAATTAATCAATTTGATGTTATGTATTTATTTCAGGACTTACTATTAGATATAAGAAAACACTCAACTTTAGATGAAGCATTAGATTCTTTTTTTTCTCGAGAAAGATTAGAAGATTTAGGTTACAAATGTGAGGCATGCAATAAAAAGGTTAGTTACATATTTAAGTACAAAAAATATTTAATAACTATTTAAAACCCTTACCTTACTAAATATAAGGGTTGTAACACTTATGCATATTTCATTTCAGGTATCAGCCACTAAACAATTTTTCATTGAGCGCGCTCCTATGGTGCTCTGTATAGCATTAAAGCGGTTCTCACTGGCTGGTGGAAAGCTCTCCAAACATGTGCAATTTAGAAAGAAGATTACTTTAAATAAATATATGTACAACAAAAGTCATCAACAGTTGGTAAGTTTGACTGGACAATTGCATTGATATAAAAAATGTTGGCTATTTTTATTTTTTTCAAATTTGAAATGCCATATTTGAGATTTAAGAAGTTGATATAATAGGTTTTCTTTTTGTTTCAGTCATATAAACTAGTAAGTTTAGTCACTCACCTCGGACCTTCACAGAATTGTGGCCATTACACAGCAATAGGCCAAGCACCAAATGGAAATTATTACCAATTTGATGACAGTTGTGTTCGACCCTTACCTCTGTCTGCTGTGCTGGGCACAAATGCTTATATTATGTTTTTTGAAAAAGACAATGCTATAGAGGAGACATCCACCTCAGCGGCTTCTTCCTCAAGTGTGGTGTATGGCCCACAGTTACCAGATAATATCCTGAATAGAGAAAAAAGCCCACTAAAGCTAACTTTCTATAGAAATGATGAGAGAAAGCCAGTACTTCTTAATAGCACTTCTGTAGAAGTTTCTAAACCAGAAAACAAACCCATAATTCTAAATAGTACACTGGGAAAGTCATCAGAGTCCAGTAATTCCAATTCAGAACCTTGGGTCGTAAAACAAAATGGTGAAGTAGAGAAAATTGTTCAGCCTCCAAAGATTCTGAATGGCATAGAAAAGAATGGTAATAAACTGGACGAAGATAAGAAAATAAGCTTTGTTATCAAGCGTCAGAATGGTGACGACTGCCAAGTTAAACCCAAGCTTACAAAGAGTGAGTCGGATCTCAGATCCGTCATTAACTCAAAGAATATGGAAAAATCGGCATCAACTAGCAAGATAATCAAGACACCTAAATCGCCGCTAGAGAAATTGGAGGAACAGATGAATAGGAGCGATTCTTCGGGCGTGTCGCCAAGGAACGGCTGCACGGGATCGAGGTTGGTCCCGTATGATTCTGAGTCGAGCGGAGACGAGCGCACCGACAGGGCGGGCGGGCCCAAGCCCAGCCGCTGCGAGTCGCCGCGCGGCCTGGTCGTGTCCACGCACGCGCTGGCCCGCGCCTGGGTCGTGCGCAGCGAGCGCGCCGGCCCGCTGCTCAGCCCCAGCCTGCACGGCGTCACCAACACCAAGTACGTCTCTGCGCCACTCCCAGCCCTTCTGGCGCCGTCCTATCGACATCAGCATGACAATTATACTGCCTTCTGCTGAATGTCGGACGATCATGCGATGCGATGAAATTGTTTAGTTCTAGTCGTGCGACCGTCGTCGCATCGCATTGAACGTGCGATTGCATATTAAATTTATTCGAACATTGTCGTGCGTTTCGGTGCACAGAACAATTTTTAAGTATCAGTGGACGGCGGAGGCGCGCGAGGGTTGAGGGCCGCATGCAACCTTCGCTCGGAGGTTAGTTGCGAGCCGCCATTCAATTTGGCGAATACTATAACACGACTTGTGGTGCGCTCGCTCGGCTCATCAGCTCGCCATTTATGATATGATTAGCAGAAATATTGCTTGAGGGTAGAAACTGTGCATCTGTGCTAGGACTTATTTAGAATTAAATCGCATCACTGTAAATAGGATTTCTTATCACGAGCGATGTCAATAGGACGACGCCTCACTCTATCGGGTACTTCATTCTAGTGTCATTTCAAATAATCGAAGATTTGCGTGGCTTTGTTTTCCAAGGCCTCCAGAAAACTTGCCACATAACAATATTCTTAATACATTTTTAGGGTTAAAGAAAAAGAGGAGCGCCGAACTGAAAATGATGAAAGTCCTAACACGAGCGTCAGCAGCATGTCTCCGCTGAGCGATCGCAGTGGGTCGGGCGGTGCGGGAGCGGCGACGGGCGGCGGCGCGGGCGGCGTGCTGGCGGGCGCGGACACGGCGCGGCAGCTGCAGGCGGGCTCGCACCGCGGGTACGGCGCGCCCGTGTCCTCCTGGAACGGCACGCACAGTGCGCTCTCGCGACAGGTACATTATATCATTTATTTTCTATCGTTTGCTCAATTCCTTAGTGACACTGCCAGGGTCTGCGAGTGGAGGCAGGTAGCGGGAGGTTAAATGTACGCAGGACGGGGCATCTGACGGAAGTGAACCGTCGCTGTTGAAGGTCACCTACCCAGCCACCCCGTGGGGACCATGGGAGTGTATCGTGTAGCAACTAAATTGCTAATGTTATTTGGCAAAATGTCCATATTCAAATAGGCAGACTCAGTAAGAAATAAAAATATCATTCAAACTATTTTACTACTGTGACTATCTGCTATACTTATTTATCGGCGATAATTTTGATTGTTTCATATTTTTTTTTTATCAAAACTAGGTATTCGAAGAGCGTCGTGAAGAGCGCAAGCGAGCTCTCGAAGCCACAGATGAAATGGATCGAGGACGCAATAAGAAAGTGAAAAAGTTTCATCACTACAATCGCTTCAACAACAACAGAAATGGTTATAATCCTTTCCAGGTAATTGAGACTTTAAAATAAATAGTTACTTTAATAAGAAGCAAAGTTTTTATTTACTAAGATAACTCTACCGTTAACCTGGATATTCTACTGTTTTCCCTGAATACAATTAATTAATATTTATCTATTTATACCGAGATAGTGGTTAAGGTAAATTCGAGTTGTAATGTAAAACATTATTTACAGGAAAAGCAGAACAAGCCGCACTGGGGCGGCAATTTCAACAAATATCGCAATGAACGACGCCCATCGCACCACTTCAATAAACATCATAGCAACAAGTACAAACGATTTAACAGGTAAGCTACCTATCCTGTACATTCACATACCCAAACATGGTAATACAAGGAAAGATCTGTATTGTTTTTATTGATCCACTTAAAAAATATTGAACCGATTTCAAATTCTTTCAACATTCAGTGTGAATTTAAGTAGTTCTTTGGAGCGCAGCTGAAACTGCGAGACGCGGCTAGTTTTAAATAAAAAAAAACAGCACCTTTTAAAACATGTCATACACTCTATTTCAGGTACAGTAACGGTCACCACTACCCCAGGCACCATTGACCCGCGGCTGGTACGTGTCTACTTGTTTGTGTAAATAGATAGCGTATGGACTTAAATTCATAGTTAATTAAGTATTCACGGATACGGAAAATAGCAAGTTCTCTGGAGTCAATGGTTTGCTACCGCCATACAATCAAAAACTGAGCAATTTGTTAACATTAGTATTATTATTATTTGTAGTTGACAGATATGTAAAATTAAGATGATGAAGATTAGTTACTGCCAAATTCAGCCTTTGTCCGTAACCGCAAATAGTGACCTCATAAGAAGTTAAAGAGTTAAAGCTAAATTATAACTAAGCAATTATACCGATGTTAGCCTGCATGTTTTTCTACCGCTGTCGAAGGTTAATTGGGTAGTTAATGAGATATTAAGTTCCATTGTACTAAGAGTAATATGATCGTGATTGGCGTAAACAAAAGTAATAGCTAGAAGTAAGGACTTATACTTATTTATAACAAGCCTTTTATAAACTATAGACTAATATTCCAAGCGATCATTAAATTCTTGAATTTGAAGTAGAAGCAAAATAAAAATATTGCTTCAGCTGCTTACTGCAGGTGTGGTAACAACTACCCAGTGGTGTTATTGTTGTACTAGGAGATATGCAATGGGTTTGTTGCCTGACACTATTTAGTGCATTTTAATTGTTTTACATTTATGCCCGACACTGTTCTGAGTAGTTAAATTTTAATGTAGAGGAAATGTAACGAAACGCTTAGCTAAAACCCATTAGCTACTGATAGTGTGATCTTACATAATTACTTTTATTATGTGTAGTATCATTTATCTACATTGTAGACTTGTATTATTGCAATGGAATCTATTTAGGGCAGCTGTTATGAAATGAGTTTATTAAACACTGCTCAAATTGTTATTACAGTTTCTTTTTGTTGACCCCATATAGAAGTAGTAAATATGAAATAAAAATATGACTGAGAGTAATTATGTTTTAGTAAATTACTGTTACCTTTTTAATATGTATGTATTTATATTTCCGTAATAGACAAACATTATGTTGGTATTCATTGTAATTCATATTAACTAATATTATATCATTTAATTATGAACCTTTCCTCCTAATTCGTTATATCCTAAAAAATATACATATAATATGTCTATAATGTAATATGAAAGTATTGGATATGCTTACAGTTCTGTACCAAGAAAAAGTTTTTATTTCATCTTGTTCTCAACTCATTTATTGTTAATGGAGAATGTTGCTTTGTTTGGAGGGTAATTGTAAATGTTTAGTTTTGTATACAAATAATAAAGCTTGTAACATAAATCTAAAACAGATAATCTTAAAAAACTCAGTTTAAATTGTCTGCGAAATACTGCCAACACAGTTTCAATCTATATGTTGCGAATTTTTATTTTGACGCACTATTAAGAATGTAATAGAGAAAATGATCTCTAAAATGGATTCCGTTCGGGGAATAGTTAAGCAATAAATTATAATATATTTTCACACATTGTTAATTGTAAAAGATAACGATCCTTAAATAGGTTTCCTTCACCCATTTAATTATATTTGTCTTGTATCTAAAATAATGACGATTCTATGAAACAATGCGTTTTATTTGTCCCGTTTGAAATTAAAATATTAATTTATGTCTACAATATACGTTGTATATACATATGTATTAGAAGGTATTGTTTCTTAGAAGAGTGTCGTGGTTGTGAAGATGTCTGGTTTTGTTTGTACGAAAATTGGAAAAAAAAATTAAAGCTTGAGAATTCAAGGCTACCAAGATGATGACAGACAACATTATATAGAAACATTAATTCCAGTTAAAGTGAATAGAAAATTACGACAGTGGCGCAATTTAAAGTGAACAAACAAAACATTATCACAGAATACTATGTTTTATTTATTCAACCCTGACTACCCGAATTATTTTTTAGTAATCACTTTTTTCACGGGGGGAAATTCTCTTGGACATACACCGCTGGAGATGGCGGAGGGCAGATCCAAACACAAGGCTGCGCAACTCTTCGATATCTGACGATTTTTTCGCCACACTGGACGACATTATGCAATGTTGCAGCGTCGTGTTGCGGGAAAAAATGTTATAAGACGGAATATAAAAACGGATATCTATACTAATATTATAAAGAGGAAAACTTTGTT
>JAKRBP010000215.1:254582-269132 GCA_022398575.1 Heliothis subflexa | reverse complement strand
ACAAAGTTTTCCTCTTTATAATATTAGTGTAGATCATATCCGATTTATATTTATTTGACACGATTTTTTGTGTTATCTTCTTGTCAATTGTGTTTTACCCACTTTTCTACCTTCTTCAGCTATATCTTTCACATTTACTAATAATGTGTTTAGCTATCAAATTATTGATTGTTGTATAGCTCTGGAAAAACCAACGTGTACTGATAATATTTAGTATTATTAAATATTTACTCGCGCAAATGATTGATGAAAGGAAATCACACGTTAAACAAATGATACACATTAGCCAGTAAAGTAAACTTCTACTGAAATACTCTATAGTCGGTATGGGTCAAGGATAGGTCTCGGCTAGACGGTAACTGTGTAGCAACAGTAAAACAGGGCCATGAAGAAAACTTCGATAGTGTAATTAATTAGCCAGCTGGCATTGTTCCTAGCTCACATTAATCAATCAATAACCTTCGTATATCACCTATATGTGGTAGCCATGTGGTAGCTATCAAACAGTCCTTGGATGTTGAAGCCTAAATACTTGTCGACAACTTAGCAAAATGACATAATTGAAGCCATACCCAACGACGGTTTATTAATCAATGTCTTATACATCAACGCCATGATTTTTCAATCAACCTCACCTGCACTGTTCATTATAGATGAAAAATTATCTTCGACCAATCACCATTCGTTTAGATTAATAAAACTTCATACGAGTAATTTGTACGCTTTCTCTTCCGTAAGTGATAAAGTAACATTTAATAGTTTTCCAAGTAAAGTTTCCGTTGTACGCCCATCTCCCTTGGAATAATTTGCATATTAATTAAATTAAATTAGTTGGCATTCTGTTAGGACTAGCTTAGTCATTACGTTAGTACACCTGAGGTGTGTTCGTAATCAACATTGCATTCTGAACTTGACTGAAATCTGCTACATTCACAGCTTTATCGGTGCAATTATCTTTATTCTTCGGCTATGTGTTGAATTAACAATTCTGGTATTAACAATCATTTCGAGCAATGTACGATATTTGTAATTACATATTTCTAAAAAGGCTTTATGTGTTTAATTTAAACGCTTTGACATTTGCTTTCGGAGCCGCCCAACTAATAACATGTACATATTCTCACCGCATATAAATACGAGTTAGGTATAACTCCATAGAAACCGTACTGTAACAAACCCTTGGCCACTGCATCACTTGTTCAGTGATCATTACTGCCAATCCAAAGCCAATTTTACAGTTAACATTGTACAAGTCGACACTAGATTAGATTAGTCTACACTACAGGATCAATCAGACGATTTCAACGCTGCGCAAACGCACCTCACGCTAATATAATAATGTATTTTTAGCACGTTTCGCCGCACGTGCGCGTGAGTCGCCTATCTTGCAGTAACTTCATAGTTGGGCCAATAATAATATTGTAGAAATTGAGATCTTCAAAATAAAAATATTTTCTTCTGAACCATTGTAGATGATACTGGCCTGAATATAATGGTTGCGCAAGAATTACAATGGTCAGATATTGATAGCTAGGGTGATTTGTCATAATAAAAATCGTCATATTTGATAAAATTATAAATACAACAAAGCATGACTCTTTAAAAATCACAATTTCATTTCCGTACCTCGCAGAGGCCTGTCTGAAAGGACGACAAATGGCCCATGATTGGAATATCATCTCAACTTTAACTAAAGCCATTAATGGCGTGTGCAGATTATCGGACACTTTGGAGGAGTGGGAACACCCGGAGTTCAAACGGCGACGTGGCGACACTGAAGCAGCGGTTAAGCGAGAATGCGAGGACGCGAACGACGCGTATGCTTTCCGCGCACAGGGCATTGGCGAGGCCGCGCCCGCCCAGGCCGACGCTCCCGCCTCATCGCTGGCACCGGCCCTACCCGCTCCCGTGTACGTTCACTTTTTTGTTAGAGTACATTCTTTCTTCAAGGTAAAATTGGATCACATTCGAAATTCATTCACAATCTTATTTTTGTGTCTCTAACCATTGGATAGTCAAGAAAATGCACGGATCCTGGATACGGGTAGATCCGGAGACTCCAGAGTGTCCTATTATGAAGTTCTCATTAGAGAGGATGCGTTTGAGTTGTCTTAATTGACTGGGAAGGCGGTTCTAATGAATGGTTGCTTGAAAATGTTAACTTGTGCAGTGTCACGAGCGTATCCATAAATCCGCATGTTCACCGCATGTAATTGTTGCATTCGTGTGCTCGTCTGCTGGTGACGCACTGATGGTTTGTACTTACAAATGTTCTGCTAATTGTACCTCTATATTGACCACATTCATTTGTGTGTTTTCATTTTGGAAACGACTTCGGACGCAAAATATCATTAAAAGTGACTAATACGATGTGCTTTGCAGGAACTAAAAAATATATTAACTACTTTTGTTTCATAGAACTGTCGATTTTTTACAGAATGAGAGCGGGTTGCAGTATATCTAGTCCAAACATAGCTGAAACTCCCGGAAAGAGGTTCCAAGACCCCTACAGATCGTGTGGGAAAATTGGCAGTGGAGGCAAGCTAGCAAACAAGTACCCTGGTGGGGGCAAATTAGTTGGTGCAGGCGGAAAGTTAGGTGGCAAACTGGGGGGCAAGTACGGAGGTAAATTGGCGCAGGCGATGGCGCGGAGAAGGGCCCTGGCAGCTATGGCGCAGGGCGGCAGACCGGGGTTGGCAGCACCGCTGTCCAACAGGTCGAGAGACGGCACGGTGGAGCTACAGATACTGTGCCAGCCCGAGACACAACACAGAGCGAGGTAACTATCATCAAGGCCCTAAATCTGTAATTCACGATCCCCTTCTTAGATAAATATCACTCATTCGTTCTTTCTCTTCTAGATATCAGACTGAAGGCAGCCGTGGTGCTGTCAAAGACAATTCAGGGAATGGTTTCCCGACAGTCAAATTAGTTGGTTACGACAAACCAGCGGTATTGCAGGTAAATATGTATATTTTTATTTTACGTCACTTCCAAAAAATATTAGTGAAAACTAGCTCTTTCATACTATCTTTAAGGAATTGCATATCCAGCATGAAAAGTAAACGATGTACCCTTAAATTCCTTGGTGTCGAAGGTCTTTTAATACCCGATTATAAATCAATGGATAAGATCTAGTCGTGAGACGCAATCTTGATGAACTATTGTGGTTGGATTTACCACTGTAATCGAGAAGGGTTTAAGAATGTTATGGAATATTTGAACTCTGATTCACTCGATTAAAGATTTATTTACACCATCATTAAACTATCGTTCCGGACTTACGCAGAATTTTCTGAAACATTAGCTTTCTTTTTGTTTTTGTTGTCTCCGAAAGGAGTATTTTGTTTTACCTTACTGGTAGAGACTCTAGAAGTCTATTGAAGTAAAATGTTTTTTATAGTATTAGAGCCCACATCTGGCCATTTGGAGTATTTCCTACTGTTTCTCTTTCATAACCATACACATTTCTGCCAGGTATTCATAGGAACGGACACGGGTAGAGTAGCACCACATATGTTCTACCAAGCGTGTCGGGTGTCCGGCAAGAACTCCACGCCTTGCAAGGAGAGGAAGGAGGACGGCACCGTCATCATCGAGATTGATCTGGAACCCGCCAAGAACTGGCAGGTCACGTGTGACTGTGTTGGGATACTCAAGGTCAGTATGGTGCAAAGATTCCACGAGCTTTATGTTCTAGAAATGTCACTTACTTACACGACTTTAATCGTTTGCCTATGAAACTTTTGAGATGGAGTTTCATTAGCCCAACGATAATGGCAAGGTGATCAAGTTTAAAGCTTGCCAGTAATGGCTTGTCGAATTAATTATCTTGATACACTATCAAGTGTTAGAAGATCCCTCGATTCCCTTACAAAAATTCTTTCGTTTAGTTCTTTTTGTTGCGTAGTTTTTTGAAACCACCATATCTCCCAAAATTAATAAACATCTATCTCCTTGTACCAGGAGCGCAACGTGGACGTGGAGCACAGATTCGGTGAAGCCCTAGGCGGTGCCACAGCCGGCAGCGTGGGCGCGGGCGCAGCACACATCTCCCGCGGGAAGAAGAAGTCCACGCGCTGTCGCATGGTGTTCCGCACTGACATCGTCAACGCCGCCGGCCATCAGGAGACGTTGCAAGTCTGCTCCACTCAGATCATTTGCAGTGAGTGATTTTCATCATTGAAAGTAGATGTACATGAATTGTACAATTATATGGCGCTTACCGTAATTTAACTTGTCTAAAATCTAGTTGAGCTTTGAGTGATTTCCAAGAGTTTGTCACAACTGTAATTGCTGAAGAGGTCTAAACTTCTCCTTAGTGCATTACACGTGACTTAAAAAATGTGGGACAATGTGGATCTATTTATAATAAGAACGTAAACCTCTACCTGATCCTTTTGAAAAACTGATTAAACACTCAAATCAAATTCAAATAAGTACATTTAATTTGAATACTGTTCAAAAATAGAAAACAATGACATGAATAATTCCCTAATCGTTTTATTAACTCCTCGGTTAGATTTCAAGGTGAAACTTAATTGTGTAATGATTTATGTAAAATCATTGTTTGGAAATCACAATTAAGCGCCGATAACTTAAACTAGATGAAATTGCTGTTATGGTAACAAAGAATATGATGTAATATTCAACTGTAAAGTATAAGCAAAAAAAAATGTATAGTATACCTTTTTAGAGAAATTCATAATTTGTAAAATTATTCATGAGTTGCTTTCCCTAAAAAGGAGACCATGAAAAGGTTATAGGTACAATTGGCTCAGACCGAGGTTTTGTCAATCCATCTTCCAAAGTACTAATTAAAACATTCCTCGAACCACAGCACAGCCCCCAGGCGTGCCCGAAGTGTGTCGCAAATCCTTAGTGTCATGTCCTGTGACCGGGGGCCTGGAGTTGTACCTCCTTGGCAAGAACTTCCTTAAGGAGACAAGAGTTGTGTTCTGCCAGCGACAGGACGGACGCACTCACTGGGAGGAAGAGGTTACGCCTGATAAGGAGTTCTTGCAACAGGTATGTGATTTTTTTGTTTTTAGGTCAATTTTTTTAGGTGGCTACTGCCCAAGAGTTATGTTTTGTTATCCACAGATATATCCCATGTGCTTTGGCACTTACATCTCCTTGTAATTTCGTGGCACATAAGAAAATCAGAACGAAATTCAAGGCACCCTTCACAACAAATCGGCTTTCTAAGCCATTACTGCCTTATTCGACCTCTAAAGGCTGTCACTACAGGGGAACAAAATTCAATAACGTGAGGGCCGTGGTTCCATATCTGCCAAAACCTCTAAACATGAATTATCCCTTCAGACACACCTAGTATGCTGCGTGCCCGCATACTGCCGAACCGACATAACAGAGCCGGTATGCGTGCAACTGTTCGTGCGGTCCGGCGGCAAGGCGTCCGAGCCCCACGCGTTCTACTACACGCCAGGGGCGCTCGACACGGGGCCGCAGCACTGCAGCCGACACCACTCAGCAGGTAAAGCCTCGTATGGTACACTTGCCTGGCCTGGATCTGGCTTTCTGTATGTTAGGGCGTAGACAGGTGGCTAATGTTGTTGTCTCATCTAAAAAGGGGGATTTCAGAAAAATAAAATCTTGGGTTTTGAAGGAAGGAGATGTCAAAATTGGTGCGAAAAGAATTTCATTAAAAAGTGAACGGGGTGTTTTGAGTTAGTTTTTGGATGTTTGTAAAAAGTTCAGATGCTTATTTTTTTGAGAGATGTAAATAATTTTTCTTTGGTATTTTTCTGTTAAAATTAAGTTTTTTTTTCTTGTAACGAAAATTGATTATTTTTGATTTATAGACTTTTTATTTTATTTTTGACGCCGCTACGCATTGACATAAAGAAACGCATATACGCATTCCGTATCATTAGTTAGAACAGTCACGTTCATACGATGTCTAGATGTCGTTCATGTACGCACGAGTATATAAACTATTAACATAGGTACGCTTGTATATTTGTGTGCAATAGAAATTGCTGTCAATATAACGCAAGGCTTTTGTTATACATTCTCACATTTTTATTTGTTCATTTAGTAATTTGGGGTTCGTTCAAAAGCCTTTTATAACTTTAAAAGATTTAAACAAAGTAGTCTATCATACTCTCTTTTAATTATATCATAGTTCTGATTGTGGAATTTGTAATATCTTGCAGTTTTGAATTAAGCCCAAATTACACCCTACCCACATAAATTTTGGACAAGGTTGAAGTTATATTTTTGTAGATAAAACTGCTTTACTGTAACTGTAGTCAAATCTATAAGAAATATTCAAAGAAGTAGTTAAAAAATAGATAATATTCATTAACTCCATTCCTTATTGATTTCATTGTGTTACTTGATTTTTTCTTCTTCGTGTATTCGTGCCTTATTATTTTTACTTGTGTAACTTACTATACTTCAAAGATTAGCCTCACACGTTTAATTAAACAAAAACAAAAACACATTTCTCGAATCCAAGTGATGGAAAACTAAATAATAATCCACGCAGTAATTTACGAGTTTACATCAACAATATCGACAGACAGGCTTGTTAGAAAATATTTATATATAAAAAAATATAACATAACTGGTATTTGTAATGTATAGACTTTGTCCCTGCATGCATCATTTGTGGTGGAAAATGTTGCTTGGAGGCTAATCGCTTATTATCTAATATTGCTTATAATCATCGAATACTAACGTACACTGTAAATATAATAAATTAATCTTACATTAAAATGGGATATGAAATATATTGCATTAAAACTGAATTTGCTTTTGAAATGTTTAGTACCATTAAGCTTTTGTGTCGCTTGCAATTTTATTTCTTATGCGATGCTTCAATAAAAAAATGAGCAATATTTGACTTCAAAATTATTTTGAAATATAATTAGAAGTTATTATGGTACTTTTTCTTTCATGCGATTAATTAATTTGCATAACAGTAAAAGTGTAAGCGACAGTCAAACTAAATAAAGAGACATTGATTGCCTTTGCATATACTGTAACAACATGTTGCTTGGATCTAACCACGCTTATATAGAGCATGTATATAACACTGCGGTACAATAGTTATATAATTATAATACTGAGTTAAGATATATATTTATAGAGATATTTGGAAGAAACGACTGATGCGCGAATTGCGTACTCTTTCTTTTTTCCCTTCTGTTCAAGCTAGGTCTGTCTAGGTAGCGAGCACTGCCGACGCCCGCCGCTGCCCGCTGACCGCGCCAGCACGGTACTGACACACGACACACAACACACGACACGCACGACCACACACAACACACATGGACATTGTACACAACACACTGATACAATTTTGATTTAAACATACATACGCACTGTCGATGACCCCCTTTCGTCTCAAGGATTTTTATTTATCTCACATATTTTGTAGTTATTCGGGTTTTCCTCAATTTAGGTTTCTCTAAAAGATAAGCTTTTGTTCTTTATTTTATTGTGCGTAAAAAAACGGATTTATTTTTGTAAAAATGAAGAGATAGGTTAAAACCTAAATTCTAGTTAACAAATTTTCCTCAACGTGATGTTGATGATAGGGTAACGAAGCTGATTTATGTTGTGTAAAATGACGACAGTGATATTATTATTCAAAAATAATTAAAAGATATTTTGCCGAATATTGATTATATTGCCGAAAAATCCACAAAAATAATCATAATTCCCATTTCAATATTTTCCTCAACACCTGAACACATTAGGCAAGGAAAACACTATAATATATTGACCTTTCCGTCGACAGTGCACTAAATTCACACAGGCAAGCAAGACACGATACAAAAAAACACACGAGAATGAAAATAATCCAAACGACTACGCAGTCAATGGAAAACGTACTTTATTTACTTTAACACAGAGTTCACTTGCCAGTAACACTGACTTTCGCCTAGGACAGACTGCACATCCCCCCACACCATAGATATTACTTTATTGCGTGCCGACCCTATGTTGTATAATATTTTGTGTTTCAGCTCCGTCTTAACTGGCAACTTGTATATTGTCGAATCTATATTGATTTTTGAACGTTTTCACCAGGCAGCCTGGTGATTTTATTTTAATATTACTGTCTACTCAAAAAATACTAAATCAAAATCTAGAAATTAGGTACTGAGCATGATATAAGCCTGCATTTTGGTATGGTATAATAACAAAAAAAAAACTAGTTGTAATTTAATATAGATTTACTATACTGCGCGCTGAAAACGTCAAAGATTATCTGTTTCGTCAGAATTTAAAATAAATACAGTCACCAAATTCTCAGAGATTAGTTAGCGAGCGTATGTTCTAGGAGAGGCCTACGTAGGTCCGAGTGCCTACGTTATAATACGTTTATACGCTGTCTTCTACGTGACGTCACAGCTTCGCTCGACACATCGAACACAATATTTTGATGTGTCATTCGAAGCTACACGAAATCAATCTAAATATTCAAATCTATACAGATTATATATTTGGTGACTTTTGATACTATGTCTAATAAAAATTAAATACCTATATTTTTTCAATACAAAAGTGTTAAACATAATTTTCACATTTGCATAAGTAATTTATTACAAATTGAATACAACGAATGAGCAACCGAGAAGTTGATTTCAAATTAATTTGAAACATTAACTTTTGGTCAGGAAAAGAACAATTTTTCACTGACTTAAAAAGACGAACAAAAACTTAGAAAAACCAAACATTTACTGTGGAAAACACGCCTTTAGACTTACCGCCAAGCGAACCGTGTTTTCCCATACGCGTGATGATCGTGGCCGGCAAGGCTCGACGGTGTGTCGTTGCGGCGTATCTTCCGCAGAGGATGTGTAGCCAGTTGGGGCGGGGCTGGGGTCGGGCGGGGCAGACGCGGGCCCCGCTGACGAGCGCGTGCGCAGGTGGCGAGGACGCGCGGCCCGTGCTGCTGTGGGCCGGCATCATGCCGCCGCCCGCGCTGCCCGTGCGCCGGCCCTCCGTCATCGTGCCCGACGCGCACGAGCCGCAGGGACTCAAGAGCGAGGTATGTATTCTTGTCAAACTTGTACATTAGTGCATCCCAAATAAACCCCCCATCTTTCACTTTCCTTCAAGATCTACATAGTTCAGACTATAATGGCTTTCAAAGTGCGCAGAGCATCCTAAAAGAACTAATACGAATTCTTCTAAGAAGATTTCTATTTGTGTTCTTATTTCATTTGTTAATGCTGAAACTTAGCATGCAGGAAACTCCACCCTTTGATGTTGACCGTCTGTTGTCTGTGTTTCTTGTCTGTTTGGTTTGCATCTGACTGGAATCCTAAAGGAGGGATAACACCTTTCTCACAGTGGATTCTCCTTAGATGCAGCTTATAAACTATTTTATTCATTTCAAATATAGATACCGCCCAAACCCAACCCTGCAATTGCCACTGCATTAGAAAATCTCCTCGACACCGCCATTAGCAAAGACGACTATTTCCACTTCCCTACAGAAGCCCATAGTAGTGGCACGATATTCGAACATATGGATATCGATTTTCCAGTGAGTGCAGTAATGCAGCTTCTGGACAAAACTGTACCATCTCTCAGTTTCGTCTAGACCTGGACATTGGCGAGATCAGCCTCCCGATCCAGATAAAAACGACGAAATATTAATATCCTTTTAAATGTCCAGATTGACGAAACCAGTCAGCAGTCGTTAGCCGACGGCGGCGAGTCGTCGTGCGGCGCGGACGGCCCGGATAAACCTATGAACATGTCCGACGAACTCAACATCGTGGACCTCCGGCTCAAGTCCGAGATGTCTCGGGACTCACAGAGCCAGGTATGTGCTATAACATCTTTAAAACTTATTGTCCAAAATTCCTTTATTTTTGTTTTATCTGTTACATTTTTTTTCTGTTTTGTGGTCTGGTAGGTGGGGTTCGTAAGCGGGTACGACAGCATGAAGCTGTCCCCGAGCACCCCGGCGGCCAGCGAGCCGCCCTCGCCACTGGCTTCGTTCACGCAGCAGTTGCAGGCCATACAGAACCAAGTCCAGACTGATAAGATGGTGGAGAGTGTCACCGCCGCCATCTTCAACTCGGACGACAACGCACCGCAGATCTACCCCACCATGTTGCAGCCCATAGACCCCATGCGACAACTCATCTCCTCGAAAGCCGTGGATCCTTTGGAAACTGACATGAAGGTGTTGAACCCTGAACTCATGATCACAGAGTCCGCATGCACCAACGAGCAAAGACTGATAGTGTACAACCAGATGCAGACCCGCCAGGAGGAGCCCTTCAACCCCTTCACCATCACCAAGATGGAGATGGGGACCAGTCAGATCGAGCAGCGGCTGGCGCAGCAGTCGGCTCATATGGAAGCACTGGTCGAGGATGCCATGAAGGCCACGGCCGCCATATTGCCTGACAACACTAAATTGGATGAGTTGGTCAATTCTCGCGTGGACGAGTTGTCTGCGGCGGCCGCGTCGCCCGCGTCCCACGCGTCCGACATCCTTCTGAGCCCCAACGCGGCAGTCGCGAGCCGCGGGCCGGCAGCGGAGCGCCTGCCGCTGCCGGCCGCCATGTCGCCCGACGTCATCCTCAACCCCACGGTGTCGCCGTCGCTGCTGTGCGAGCAGCCGCGCCTGCTGCCGGCCGCCGCGCAGGACGACCTCATGATGATGCAGGACCCCGTGCAGCTCACCTCCGTCAAGACGCCGCCCGCCGCCGTCAAGTCCATGATCCTCAACGCGGCCGCCGAGATCCTCACCTCCGACACCACGATGAACGCTCTGGTCACGTCCGCCATCAACACGGCCAACATCCTGACGACGGAGAGCGCGAGCAACTCGGGCGGCATGCAGGCGGCGGACGCGCAGCCGCCGGCCGAGCCGGCGGGCGAGACGCCGCTGGTGGCCATGTCGCAGGCCGTGTCGCAGGCCGTGACGCAGGCCGTGTCGCAGGCCGTGTCCCAGGCCGTGTCGCAGGCCGTCACGCAGGAGATGACGGCGCCGGTGCAGGGCCTCACCGACATGAGCGACCAGGACCTGCTCTCCTACATCAACCCCAGCACCTTCGACCAGGGTGAGTACATGGACGTATATTACAACTAGTCAGCTCGCACATCCGAACTGCGCACGGCGTCTGTGACTCGTGTAAATATATTGTAAATAGTTGGTACTTAAGTGAGCAGTAGTGAAGTGAAGGCGGCCGCGAGCCACGCTCCCGGTTCGGACTTACGAGGCTTTCTTGACTTTTCATTTGTTAAACATTCTTATAATTACTGCAGTAGTTTTAGTGACTTAATAATTTATTAATTGAAAAAGGTTGTACTTTTTTAAATTAATAAATTGTGATGGCAACTTTATTTACTTTAAATGATAAAGTTTTGTTTGGTATTTTTGAATTAGAGGCAAATGAGTAGTTTGTGTGCTAGCTAATTGATTTCCTGTACAATACTACTTGCACATGTCACGCTCCAATAAATAAATGACAATGTTGTTTCTAAAAAATGACCAATTTTATTTATTGCAGTGTAAACAGGGCCGCGTCGCCGATAGTCCCCGAGCGCGGGACACTTTGCCTACTGAATGCATTTCTTGTGTCGAGGGCTCAAACGCAGTTTTTATGTGAATTTTTAATGGATGTCAGCGTAGAAATAAAGTATTTAGTTATAGAAGTTATAATCTCCGAGCGTGAGGGACGTCTGTGTTGTTATGATTCTCAGTTCCCCTTTAGTGGACAGTTTGGACGTCAATTTATTGATCATGTGAGTCAGTATTACAGGGCAAATCAATTGTTGCGGCATGTAGCGCTTTGGAATCCGTGGATTGTCAAAACTGCGACATATGTATTTGTAGCGTGGGGATATACCAAACATTGTTATACTAATGTACTATTTATAAGTATACACCGACTATAATATCGACAAATCCTATATTTATTATACCGATATTTCTCTACAAGTGTGAACTTTAGATCTTATACATAAACAATTGTATAACTTTTGCAATGATTTCTCAACAAGACGAAATCAATTGTATGTATAATGTATTCGATAAACTAAACATGTATGTAAGTATATGTATGTATGCACGGAAGGAATATATTTTTTTGTAAATATTGTCATGTTTGAATATTTATATATACACGAATGGCGACGAGCGGCCCTCCTTACGACCCGTCTGTATTAGAAATGATAATTTACGATTTGTAATTTTGTCTCAGATTACGTGAATTTAGAGAAACTTCAGAATTGGACAACATTCTACAGCAACAGCTGCGTGGATAATGCGTGTTGAGATCCGTCTCCTCAATGTGCAGCCTCCTCCCAACTGTCACTTCGCCGACCCATAGCCTAAGTTACCGATACCGGCTAAGTTAGGCTTCTTCAATAACCTAGCATCTACAACCCAGGCTTTTTATTAATATCTAAAGACCCAAAAGGCTTTTTCTTCTACAATCCTAAAAAGTCTTGAAAATTTTTGATGCACACAACAAAATTATCATTTCTTTTACGGGTTTTTGAAACTCATTTCTATACAGAACCCACATTATTAGGCTAGGGTTTAGGCAGTGTAACAGAGGTATGAGCACTATATAACTGTGCGCTAAGCGGTAATTAATGTTATTGCTTCATACTTCAGTCACATTGCTTACATCCTTATAAGTCTTCGGACAAGTATGGCTATGTTTCAAGTCTGTATAAGCCATATTTGACTGTGGCTTTATTTAGTTTTATTCTCTAATTCTAACGTAAGGGCGGTTAGTCAGGCACTTCAGTAATATATTACACTATACATAAATTATTAAAATCTTACATATTCTCCGCTATACATTGACGATATTCCCTGACTAGCCGGCCACCGCCGCGCCATCTATTGTCCATCAGAACAAAACCTTTACAAAATCGTGAAGTGCTTCCCACAACGAAATTTAAATTAAAACAAGCTTTAACAATATTCCCGGCCACAACGAAACTAACCCCACACACGAAACACTTCACATATTGTAAAGTACGTATATTTTTATATGTTGTATATGATTGTGATATGTAACTGAATATACATATTAATCAACATAGTAGTTAATATTTGTTTTAAGTAAGTAAGGAAATTGTACTGATGTGATGTTAGAGCAAAGAGTATATTAAAATTATGTTATGAACATTTATTATTAGTTAAATGAGTTTTTTTATAGAGTCGAATGCTACATATTTGTGCCATTTAAATAAATGTAAACGTAGATATATGTTAGTGTATGGAGCAAATCGATAGGGTTCTATCAACGAGGGTTTTGGCCGACATAATGATGTAAGCGTGCCTTTAGGACATTGCACATAACTTACGACATAATTGTTGCCATAAGACGAAAATAACATTCAAAACAGATCATGACCATTTTACACGGCTATTTTTCGTCTTGCAACACTGGGACTTATGGCGGTGACTATGTCTAGTTTAATAGAAAAAAATATACATTATACAGTATTGCAATCAGGGACCACGACGCAGATATACAAATATTATACAAAATAGACATTTTGTATACAAAGTCTACAAACATTTTATACTGATATATTAGATGCTGCATATGAAACGCACCAAATACTAAGATGTCTATTAATATTTATATCTACTGTTATGAATTCAAGGAAAAGTATATGTGTGAAACAAAAATATTAAAATTGTATAAATGTTAAATTTGGTGCAAGGATTGTGCTTGTAAAATGTCTACATTAAATTATTAAAAATCTAAAATGTAACTGTAGTTAATTATAAAATCTAAAAAAAAAATTTACACAAACATTTTCCAAGCATGATGTGAATTTTTCATGATACATTAGATGTGAAGTAAAATGTATATTACTATAGTACTGGGAATCTCCGAGTCTTCCTGTCGAGTGTTTCTGAATGTTTCATATCAAAAACATCACATTTACTGTATGAATTTTATACTTATTATATCGAACATTCGCAAACAGTTGTGTGACGTGAAATTATTTGAAAAGGAGAAGATAGTTAATAGTGAGTTTGTGTGATAAATAACTAAATTGTGTGTTGATTTTTGTGAGTTATTAAGTTTGAGTTAAATTAATTATAATTCGTTAAAATGTATCCTTGTTGCTGAAAGATTATTTATACTCCATGAAATTGTAGATATTTATGTGTCAAAATATTCATAAAAAAGTTGCTCATTCCTCAATTTTGTATATTTTGATGTCAGTTTTTATAATGAAATATGAACAGTGGTTGACTATCTTCTTCGTTTGAAAGCATCTGTATAAACTACAACGTATATACATATGTACGTACACTGATAGATCTCTAGTCGGTCTAAATCGATGAGTGCTATTGCCGAGCGCGCGTTCATCAAGTATGTTATTTGTTTTGATGTAATTAATAAATGTTATGAAAAATATTTTGTGTCACTTTATTTTTGATCCGCGGAATAAATGATATTAAACGCATAATGGTAAGTAAATTAAATACCGCGTTATAAGCAAGACCCCAAACCAAAGCACTTGTTTTCAGAGACCTGATAGCGAGATTCCATCAAAATTGAACTAATG
>JAKRBP010000215.1:205595-217702 GCA_022398575.1 Heliothis subflexa | reverse complement strand
TACTGCCAAGTTTCATCAAAATCTGTCCAGTAGTTTTTCGCAAATCTTCTAGGAGAAATTCCACGCTTTAAAATCTGTTGTCTTTGTTTCCCAGTAACAAGCGAAGTAAAGCTAAATAATTGCATGCATGCCTGTGAAGTCTGTCAAAACAAAATCGATGTATAAATAATTGTTCTTCGAATTTTTAGTCAGCCTAGTTTGTAGTAACGCTTGCGTTATCACCGGTTTATGAAAATTTTTCATGACTGTCACCACGAGGATAAATTGGTTGATTTATATAGATAATTCATGTATATCATATGGTGATATCAAAAGTATTAAAAGATGTATCCTGTAGTCACTTTGGCACGTAGGCATTATGCGATTAGGGTATTTTTAGATATAGACTAATTTCGACTTAATCAATTCGCGATGTAGTAATTTTTACCAACCCGTCAGCATACCTTACGAGCTCTGCAATATATTGCAAGAACGTTGTACTCAAACCTCAATAAAGGAAAATTACTTAACATTCCATCCCAAAATTGCCTCTTTATCTAATTGAATCCCTTCATACCCAATCTCAGATGCCATTCCACCCCTTAGTGCTATCGGTGCTATCATAACGTGAATCTAGACAGGCCGAAACTTGTATAACACTGAGTTCAGGCAGACGCGATACAAAATCAATACTAGCTGATATTTATTGGCTTTGCTCACGGGCTCGAATGTCAGGACATCCGCGCCAGATATTGCAGACATCTGTCCATGCAAAATTGTAACTGTATATTTAGTACCAGGATGTCATAAGTTAGAAGGATAGTCGGGTTGCTTTTAGTGTTGGTATTGAATTTAAATATGAGTTTAAAGAAAAACCTATTATGCACTTTAAGAAGTTGACCTGCATCATCTTTAGACTTATTTTCACTACATGATCTTCTCCATCATCCACAAATCCAGTGAGTTTTTACGACGGCATGCATCGATAATTCCTTAAAAAGTCTTCTGAAACCATTTTCCCGATGTTTTCCTGAAAAACGCTGAGGCATTGGTTTTCCCGGGTTGTCATCGGCAAATTGCGATATCCCAGCTGTCTTGTAAGACTGAAGTCTTACTATCTTCTAGCCTTGTTGCAAATTAAGTTGATCAAAAATATTTGACTTCATTAAAGCGTCTAGTAACTGCTTCCTCATAATTTCAATACGCCACTTACTAAAGCTGATGAGACCTGAGAATTTTACCCTACACTAGGTTCAATTACAGCTAAGCTGAAGTTCGCTGCATTCTAGAACATACGGGTCACCGAGCAGTGATCGTTAACACGCCTTGGCGGCAAGCGGTGCTCGTATGTGAACCACATTCTGTAGACAAATTAGTTAAGTCAGTGAGTGCGAGAGATGAGGCTCTTGATTAAACTGAAGAAATAAGAATAATTACTGGGTTCTGATTTTGGTTAGACTGGAAAACGTTGTGACGCATTATCTTGTCTTCGAAGCTTTTTCTGCTAGCTGTTCCGCGCGGTTTCACTCGCATCCCGAGGGAACTACTTCCCGCACCCGGTTAGATAGTAGAGCATATGCTAATTCGGCTCTAGACTGTGTGTACCAAAATGTTTTGGATTTTTGGACACGAGTTTTGGATTTCAAGCCAATAACAGATGGAGTTACTTTTGCATTTATAAGTAAGGATCTCTTCTTTGTCTTGATGCTATTTTGCAGTCTAAAATAACAACTTCTGCTTGAATCAGAATTATTAAAGTTCATTTCTATTTCAAACACTTGTGCTTACAAGTAATATTTCTTGTCTGTTTCTAGTAATTTCGTATTCATGGTTTAAGTTTTATTACTGTGAGTACCTCGATCCCCTTGCGGCGGGCCGGCGACTCGTAAAACATGCGTCTACAAGAGGATTTAAAAAAACATACCCTTGTTATGTCTAGGATCATCATATCCTTTTGATCTATCTTTTTTGCATAAGCAAGGTATGGTTAGAGCACTTCGTTATGCTGCTTTGTTGGAGTAGTCAGCTTTGGTTGCTGGATATCAAAGGAGGTACCCTTTTAGACTTTAATTGTCAATTTTTAGAGTTATTAGAAACTAAGCGAGCACATGAAAACCTAGTACACTTTAAAGGTCTTAGAAGTATGTAAGAAGATATTGATGTGTGTCGGGTTACAACTCTTCACTTATCTCTAATTACAAAAGTAACATTATACTTTATGTAGTGTCAGTCAACTAATTACTTGCACATGATAAGTTAAACTTTCCATTTCTTAGAGAAGGCAATGACTCATTCAAAGAAGTAAAAACAAAGAATTATGATATTATACAGTGTGATACATATTATGTAGAATATAAACAAAGATAATAAAAATGTATGTATGCAACGAGGCCAGAAAAACATGATATTTCAAACAAAGACACCGTTATCCTGATTCGTCATACTCGCGATTAATGTGCGCAATTTAGTTCAGTACCACGAATAAAAACTTTACCTACACGAAAACGTAGGCGGTGGCTATTAATATCGGTCCAAAGAATTTATCTATACTGATAAATATTATAAAGAGGGAGTTTGTGCTATAGGTTGTCTGAGGTAATCTCCGACTATCGAACCAATTTTGAAAAATATTCATTCAAAAACATCAAAAGCTACTTAAACCTCTATGATTAATATGATCCAATATTTTTCCTCGTTGATCGAGTTCAATGCCTTCAAGTTATGTAAGTAATCAGTGTCTTTAAGTAATCGTATTAGGGTTCAACATGAAAAGCCGTTTATCGGCCAATTAATGCGTCAGACCTTGGCAATTAACCGCGACGAGACTACATATGGCTTCAGTTCTAAAGTTTCATCCTCTGACCAAAGACATTGCGGTTTTTGGCTTCACATTAACCGCCGTTCCAATTTTATCTAGCTTCAATCAATCTTTATTTGGCATCGAGATCCTATATTCGTTTTGTCCTTATTGATTTTCCGGGTATCCTTGAGACGGTGTGTTTCAGCCGTAGGTATAGTTCTCACCTTGAGAATGTAACACTAAACACGGAATTCGCGAAGCTCCGACAAGCCCTAGTCTCGAGATTATACAAAGAAAGGCTCCAGATAATAAAGGAAACGCACATGTACAAAAAGGTCTTAATCGCACAGAGCGTCTGGCCTTGATCGATCCATGTGCGTGTGTCATTCTCTTTACAGCTTTTGTCGGCGACGGTCGTGCCTTGAACCTCTTTTATGGCATTATGGGAAGTCCGTTTGCGTAGAGTTACGGCTACCTGCAGCCGTGCGGTAGATTACGGCCGGACTAAGGATAATCTAGCCCTTACTTTGTACGCGTGTTTACAAAAGAAATGCAATGTAGATCATTTTATAGAGATTGTAAAAGTAACTAATCCTATAAAAATAAATCAAGTATAAAGAAAGGGGGTGATAGGATATAATAAAGATGTTGTCACACATGGAGGGTCATTACAATACGGACCCTCTATTTGCCCCTTGATATTGAATGCCGTATAGGATTGATGTTCCACCCACGGATATCTGTCTGTCCAAACTATATTACTTTCTTATGGATTACTTCTTAATGTCTGCGATAAGCGATCGGCCTATCTGGATGTTACGCCCGCTGAACACGCTTTTTTGTTAAAAGTGGTTTCGAAACGCTCAATTTGCAATAAGAAGAAAATAAACGCTATGAATAATACAGATGACTGATTTCTTGCGTGGATCTTTTTGTGAATATTGCAAAAAATATATTTGACGGTACTGGCAACATAAATTAATCTGAAATTATTTTCAGAATATTCAATACCTAAGGGTCGATCATTTCAATAAAAAAGAAGCTCCTTTCAAACTATCCTTTGGAGTGAAAACTTATGTAAGTTATAAAATATGAAAATTGTACAAGACGTTATTTTGTCAAGGCTTTTTCTCATAACTTTTAGAAATTATTAATACATACATCCATAAAATTGGTATCTATTTTATCAAATACATTCGAAGTTGTGCCCTTCGACCTTCAAGAAAGTATTAATATCGTTCAGCAGCAAACATATTTAATAATTCTGCGAACAAATTTTCCTTCTCAAACTCTCAGAAACTTTAGCGCGGTCCAGATGGCTTGGAATCAAACATAGTAAGTGATAGCCATATGGCGGTCCAATCTCTTCGCAAATATTTAAGCTCGACACTAAATTATTGCTCAGCTCTTCTTTTATTTATATCCTTAAATTGGGTGTTTTCTATATTTTCGTATTCTGTTGACGAGTTTTAAATTTAGTTTTTTTTTACAGAAGTTAACAACCATATACCGTATACCAGGAACCTTATAACATGTTGATACGCACTTCTGTTCCAATGTTTTGTACACATATCATCATTACCTCTACAGAAATTTCTAATGATACGAATAACAAATACAACTGCGTTATTTGAATAATTTATAAGACCTAGTCAATATTAATGACGCAACTTTTCAACTCTGATTACTTATCTCCGAACGTGGTTTCCATAATTAATATCTAATCGGGAGGCACCCTTAATTATCATTATTTTGTTTGCTGACTCTTTACTGCTGTCAACGGCGCCCCTATAATTGGCTTTAATGTCCCGCATCCATTAATATTACTTTGTTTAAATTTATAGCACGCAACGCGTTCACTGCACTGGCAGCTCTATAAACACGTAATCTCTTTATATTTCTTACAGTATCTCGATCCGCAGTACACAATATGTTACTATTCCAAGTTATTTAACTCACGTATGTCGGCCTCTTGCTCGTACCTACTAAGCTACGCCAGATGTCTGGGTGGACATAAACGGATGAAGCTCCTTGGGAGTATTGCCGAAAATATCCAGCGGGATAACGTCGGCTTGGCGTTTGCGTTAGGCTGTGTCTGCGTCAAAATACCGGGTCGGTGGTGTCTAAGCATTGCTTGAAACAAGGCAAAATCGATACTGTTGCCGTCGCAGGCGGACGCGCGCCGCTGGCTCCGAATTATATTCTCAACCAAATCCAGCCGGCACGTGACCCAACTTGTTGCCGCTCTGGAGAGGCACAAAGCTACATTCCTATAGGTTGTAAGTCGCCGGTGCTGAGATCGTGGCCACCGATGGCGGATTATTAGCCATTATCCTAAGTGTACCATTTCAATGGTTTCAAATCCCATTGAACATTATGGTCGTGGTTTCACTTTACAACGATCTTTTCACTTTTATGTATGTCAGAAAGTGAAAGACGGAAAATAACGCATAAAAAGCTATTTAAAATACATAATAGCTATTTGCAATAAGTCGGAATATTATAAATAGGAATTAGAATCTTTCATGTTTACTAGTTGATTTACACAGCTTAAGCTAAGGCAGTGGAAGTAATATTTCACTTCATATAAAAAGGGACTTATTATTATCGCCGCTGCATCGCTCTTGAATATGACTGCAGCCGTACGCTGCACGCATAATAAGGCGTCAAAGCTAGCATTATTAATCTTATTGCCCCACGTTGGGCGCCATATTGTCAACTTTTAAAAATGATTCAATAAAGACCGGTCTACAGAATTGGTTTATATTATAATAATTATTTTCTGCTAATAAACTACAAAGATGAACATGTGTTAAACATAGTTAGTTTCTACAAATAACAGAATACGAATAATGATGTCTGTTAATTTTATGTCACAAGATTGCTATAACAGAGAGCCTCCGAAAAGTTTATTAGTCACCTCTCAGCGTTGAGTCGACGACGAACTTTTATTGAGGAAACTAATTTATCACTGCGGTGATATGATCTATGGAACGCAGTCGTCGAGGGTAGACGGACTACCCGCATTATCTTGAATTTCATGTTCTTTTGATGGAGTGTTCGCAAATTGTCGGGATTTTATGTCGTCCCCTTGCTTATACTGTTGTATATTTACATATTAATGTAACAAACTTCAGCCACAATGGGTAGTCCTACAGTAATTTTGTTGTTACACCAGTATCTGCATGACATTAGTGTAGGTTATGGTATCAGCTGGTCTGTGAAACGCAAGTTGTTGTCATTAGGCACGAATGCCCGTAACGTCAGCCAGGCGGACGCCAGCCGCGACGGTATTTCCTAGGCTCTTGTCGGTTCTTGTCCGATATGCACCGGCCGAGCGAGGCTCGCTCCTGGTATTCCCAGTTATTACTGCAGGGGGACGCAGCCTAGGGGTTGTTGGCCGGAATCGATCGTCGCACCACAGCCCGTGTTACCGGTGCACGGGGTTACGACACCATCACCACTGCAGTCTTCCTATTTCATTTCTCTCTTGCACTGGACTAGGTAAGCCGTTTCGCTAGCTGTTTCGGGACTCTGTACTTAACCTCACTTTGCCAGTTTTGCGAAAATATCCCTTGGGAGATTTAGACAGTGCTGATAATCTGAGAGGTGTTCAGGAAACCATTCAGTGATGAGTTTTGAGAACAGGAAATCAATCGGAAGCAATTCGAGTGGCGAAACAAATTCAGCGTGGCGTTGCCGGCTGTTAATTGGCTGCGGGTGGCGGCGCCGAGACGGCGGCGGAACCTCCGCATGGAGGCTCCCTCGCGTGCCCTCACCACGCACGCGCCCGCCGCCCCCCGACAGCTCGGCGTTTTTATGAGCGAGAAGTCCGCCGAGACCCGTACGAGTCTGGGCGGCTCTTAAATTAGTTTGTCTTCCCCGACCCTAGGCCTTGTAGTTGCTAGGTGCGATTTTTGATAACCATCCATCCTGTTTAAGCCAAAAGTGTCAATTTCTTGGTCAGATTTGCCAAGCCTCATTTGATCGGCGCCTATAACTTTGAATATTAGCTGTCACTCAAGCTTGGTCGTTTTCCGTTCTAAGGTATAATCGGAAAAAGAGATCTGGTATGCAGGAAATCAGATGGTTAAAGAAGGTTCCTATATCCTCACATGCATTTGACGCTTCGTAATACATGTCATGGGTGACATTATTTTTCCATTTGGTAGGCTTATTTTCTTGTGCGGGTTATCAAGTTAGGGACGGTAGCGCGCAAGGGGTGGCTGAGGGGTGGGTCCGCAGGGCGGGGGTTGCGGGACGCGGGGTGCAGCTATCGACCGGCTGCCCTCCCCCCGGCGTGGCTCAGTTTCCGGGCGAGAGTCGCGCAGTCCGCCAGCGCCGCGCCGCGACTCCGTCACACGTTAGATAGTCAATTTGATCATCACCATGCTGATAGGGCTCGTTCGGGACTCGGTGATGCAGTGCTTCTGCCACTCATGCCGCGCACCCGTTCTGCCTGCAGGTTGGGAACACGCTGCTATGGACAAATCCATCGTCCTCATCACGAATTCGACCGGCGACGCTGTTACTCTCGCTGCGGAGACAAACGCCCTACGTTGTTATCTGGCCTCAAATTGTACTTAATTCCCAAATTATATGTCAAAATCTCAAAGATATTAAGAAATGGCAATACGGAAGGTAACCTCTTTTAACTGTCAATTGTGGCTTCCACTTTGTTTTGAGACTGATGAATTGAAGGTAAAATACATTAGTCCTCCATGCTTTGTGCTTTTTCAGTCAAGTTTTGGTGCTCTAGGATGTCTGTTATTGAGCTTTGAAGCCGGCGACCGGCCGGCGGGGTGAGGGGTGCCGGCCGGCGCCTATATTTAAATTGTATCTGACGTAAATCACGTGACCCATCGATTACTACAAAGGAGCAATGTTGTGAGACCAATGTCCTTCAGCGTCATCATAACAAGTCAAAGGGTTTACATTGATTTGTATCCCAATTACTAATCACAAGCTTGTTGATAGTTATGTAAGGCAGTCAATTGTGAAATGTTGCTTAATTACAAGAACAAGACAGAATTCTTGCTTCCTTCATATTTCGCTTATAATATCGAAAACCGTATTCTATTACGCTGTTGATGGCGTAAATTATTTTTGAGAGTATCTTAAAAACTTTCGGGCTACATGATAGTTGAATCATGTTTGGGCTTTTCCAGTTTTACGGATACCTGTCAGTCCGTGCCGGCCTCACTACAACTATTGATTAAACATTACTGCATAATGTCCACCATTTTGTACCGACTACAAATTGCGATACTGTGGCACGCGTCCACCAGTCTGCGCATAGAATACCAACGTTATACAACTCCTGACTACAAGACCTCAAGGCTGAAATTAAAAAGCCCTTTCAAGAAAATGATTTCTTACGTAATGGAATCCGATTCCATAACATTTGAGCAGTTCTAACATACTTGTCTGGGGAATTTGGAAAAATAGTTGTTTTCACATAATATCGTGAGCTTGATTAAATTATGTCACGCAATCGCGACATAATCGCTTTAGTGGCCCTTCGTAAACTGTTTTGGTATTTTATGCGTCACTAAGCACGCATTTGAGGACCTCGTGTCGCTTTTATTGCAGGCTCGTTAATTAACAACATTTTTGGTACATTTCGGCAATAAGCCACTGCGCAGATTGCGAAACGGCAGATTCTTTCCCGACAATGTCGAAACGATATCATTTCGAGGTTTTTTTAATTTACCGTAGCTTGAGTTTAATTACTCTATCCATTAATTTGTGGACTACAGTTGTCTGCAGCAGTCCTTTTATTAAATACTTGACTTCTAACAGAATTCCAAAGTAGTTTTGAAATAGACCCAGACGATATGCCTTCTGAATTATTGATGTTCGGAACATTAAAACTATTTACGATCGATCTCCACTCTTCTAACCGAGCATGGCCCTTGGTATTCAACTTCATAACTTCAAAGCCAATAAAACATGGGCTTTACGAACCACACCAAAAGACTTGGAAATGCGAATTTCTAAGAAGGTGTTTCCTTCAGTAACGCCATAATTGTTCGATTCAACCGCAACGAGCATTCTCTTGCGCACGTAACAGTCGGAATAGAACAGGGCGAGAAATATCTTCATAATTAACGCTCTAACGGTTTCTTCAATCAATCATCAGCTCATAATTCACCTCGTAACATCGAGTAATGCTTGTCACCACATTCAAGTGTAGGTGGATTAGCAAATATGCTATTGTCAACTGACAACAGGGGACTCGAAATCACATAATTGTTTAGGGGACGATTATAACAGTAGGGTTTAATTGGCTTAACAAGTTCAGCACCCTTTGCGGAGGGTGCGCTAGGGCTTACAGAGTTTGATCATCTTTATTACCATGTCATTTTGCTTAATAAAAACATTACTTTTACAATGTGATTCATTATGATGAGAGTGGTAAATGGATTACTCTCGTTGGAGCTTTGAGGAGTCCTTTTACGTGTAGAATAGAAGTTTACGCCTTTTTTATTTGGCGTCGAGACGACACACGTTATTGATCCTGTACGAGGGTTGAACAATGCTATAAAACACACGTTTCATTTCTTGCGAGAGATCTTACGTGTATTACTTCTATTTTGTGGCTTAATGGAAAACGAAAGATCACCGACCTGCGGTTTCTTCATTTTCTAACATACAGTCGCACATGTCCACAATGATGCATTGCGGCTGCTTACAAAGTTCGCGTGTTCCGAACTACTCCGTCCTCCGGCTGAGTTGGCCAACTTGAGTATTTGCAAACTAAGCTCCTTTACGACTTCAGCAACTGAAATAATTTCCATTTCAACCCCGTACTTTATGTTGAATGGATTTAAAAATAACACTTGCGGGTAACACTATAAAACAGGGTTGCACACAAAGTCACACCCATTTTCCTAATGAGCGTAACTCGTAAAGAGTTGCCGTCTCCACTGTTCTGGAATGTTCTCTACGGTGCATATATCTCTTGTTTCTGCATCGCCTAACCGCCGCATTTGCGTCGTGTTTAAAACACTCGTACGTGCCAACGCTCATATTCCCAGCGGTAGTAAATTTACTTTCAGCTCTCCCCCTCAAGGGTTTTAAAGCCAGCCTTTAAATATTTTATCAGGTTTTCCATGTTGTATCGTGCGGCGCCGGAGGGGGCTGCCCGACGACCTTTCAGTTGTGACTGCCCCGTTTGTATTCGATTACCATTTTTTCTGCTTTATTGTTTTTATGCACGTTCATTAAATTGCTGTTTTATACAGCTGCAGTTCTATTGAATATGGATAAAAAATTATAGATTTGAATTCTGTAGCGCCGAGTGAAACCGGCGCGGGTTTAACAACTTTGGTTTTAGTATTTTATACACCAGTGAAAGTATTAGTCACGAGTATTTCAGCAATTTTACATTGGATATATATCTCTCAGCATCTTATCTCACGATTACCCCTCACTAGTTATAGTTCAGATTTTTCAAGCGCATCAACGCCTGCGGTTCCATATAACAGCCCAGATTGAAGCGGTACACCGCAATATTTCACCTTGGTTGGTAATTTGTGAAATCGTTATGAAAGGGAGACTAAATTACACGGAATTGAAGAGGCGAGCTCTTCATGACAATTGTTTTGACATGAATTATAGCGAAAGCTAATTAACTTTTGATAGATAGCCCTCCCGAGACGCTCGTGCAATCACAAATATTGTTTTCAATCCGAATTGGTTTGGGCAAACTTGGATTTTAGGAAATTAATTTCTTCAGCGAGGGGGACTTTTGTTTGATTTGTAATGTACACTAATTCATGTTAATTTATCGTACCTTCTGTCTGACATATTTGTCGCAAAAATGTTTCATTGAAGTAACGTGCTCCAAAAAAATGCCCTTCACCGCGAAAATTAACACTGGTTATATCCTGTTTAAACTTTGGATATGAGTCGGCTGAGAATTAAAGTTTTAAGTCGACTTAACAGTTTGTATAGCATGGTATCCACATTGTCTGCTGTGTAAGTAGGACTTAGCGCTGCCGTGAGGGATTATCCGTATTTGCGGCGAATTTCGCGTGAACTTGCGCATTCCCGTCACGTAGCGGCCTCATCTCCCGGCGTCGTGTCGTCGTTATTACCTCGATACTATTACCGAGACGTCCCCAACAACATGAGTTAGAGCTCAAATATCTAATAAATGACTATTCATTTGCGATGTTGGGACCATGACGTCATATTGCTAAGATGTCTGAAATTCATTTAGATATCACATAACCTATTTCCTTCTCGTAAGAAGAAAGCTGTATTTAATTTTCGATTATTTAGTTGATAGTTCGGATTTTAGGCCATAATCCTTTTTTATTGCACAAATAGGTTGGGCTTCTGACTCCTGAAACAATAACAAAGTTGGCTCCCTATAGCAAGAGTTTTCAAGAAACATTGATCGTAAAACTAGGTTTATTCGTGTTGTGAGTTTCCTTCTCTACATGTTACATTAAAGCTACATGCTATGTGGACTGCGACATTTTTCATCGATTGTTTGTCCACCACAATCGATGTTTTCCACCAGTCACGCGAGCATCGATTCATTAAAACGTGCGTCCGAATGCTCTTCAAATAAACATTAGTCGGGTCGAATTGACCGGCGTAATCGTTTTTCGATTGTGTTTTAGGGCTGTTTGGGGGATGTTGACTTGGCAATGAAGGCGTGCCTTCTGGTATTTGCAATTCAAGTTTTTGATGTCTCGCTACGAATGTATAATCAGAAGGATTCATTTCTATATCTTAAACAACTTGTGGTTTTCAGGGTTCTTTAAATTTAATATTGCAAAGTTTATAGCTGACTCCAAAAACCGAAATTTTGGAAATTAGGATATTTGGGAAACGCATGACAGTACACTTCAGAATTTTGCTATTTATCCTTAATATGAAACTTATAGCTGACTTGATAGTCAATAGTTTTTCGAAGCCAGAGGATGTTTGTCTCCGCGAGAGTATTCAGCGTCGCGGGCCCGGGCTCCGCTGACGTTGCCTTTCTGTCCTAGCTCACCGAAGGTCGGCGCCCGCCAAGAAACCAGTAGGCAAACCGAGGACCAAGCAACCGAAGAAGGTCAAGTTTATAAGTAAGTAGTTTTACAGGAGATCTTTCATTAACCTGAAGTTTTACACGTTAGACTTTGCAGGTTTCGATTTGGAAAATTTACCAGACCTTGTCTCTGTCCTAGCCGAGCCAAGGTTCCTTGTGACTGGTCTGCCTTGCATATAGGTGATGATCTAGAGTCCAATTAAAAGCTTAAATAACCATATACATATGACGGTGTAATTGACAATAAAATATACAGACAACAACACATCGCGCTGCCAA
>JAKRBP010000213.1:378078-391514 GCA_022398575.1 Heliothis subflexa | reverse complement strand
ATAATTTGCGGTTTCAAACGTTTATTGTATGGGGACCCCTTAATATTTGCTTCAGAAGAGGCTTAAACACTCCAAAAATTCCTTGCTGAAGGTAGATAATTTAGATTTTTGAAATGAACGTCCTACCTTCATCAACAATCCTTTTTTAGCGGCAGCTTCCTTCGCACTCTTAGTAAGATCTCCCAACGTAGACTTGCCGACATAGGTGAGGTCTTCGAAAGTGTTCTTACTAACGGCGGTCGCCGTTTTACTGGCTTCTAAGGCAGATTTGGATGCCTCGTGCATACTCTTTGAAGCTTCCTCCGCCGCCTTTTTCGCGTGCAATGTTAGCTGTTGGAAAAAAAAAATTTAAGAATTGTTCCTGTACTTTGACAAGTCTTACTTTTTGTCTAAATATGTAAAGAACTCAGCTATGAATAAAGTAGTTCAATCAGAAGTAACCGTGATAAAATGAGAAAGCAGTTTTTGTTGTAAGTAAATAGTGAGTTCGATCACTTGTCACACTATGCTATAAAACATAGACTCGGTTAGCGACTTCTAGCTCAAATCAAGCTCGGGTTTTTAGTTAATGAATAAGGGATTTTCTAGGCAATGGATTTAATAAATGACGTGGCTTCTCACTAGCGTTCTGCGACTTTAAGTACACTTTTAATGACCGGCTAAGCTACTAAATATTACTACAAAGTGTTAATGCTATGCAGCTTCTACAAGTTGCTGTTTATCTCCACACGTTGATCTGTACCTGACCGAATGGCGCAAATATTTTCTTTTCCTCTCCATCTGCTACTTTTCCTTTCTTCTTTATTGGTTTGAGTAAGTAACACATATTGTCATAAATAAATTATAGAAGTTAATAAACACAGAAATTAATACAAACAAAAAGGTACATTTAATAATGAATGTTAGTCTATATTTTTGCATTACCTTATCCATATGTGCAAGAAGTCCTTCCTGACTGCTTTGCCGTGTGGTCTCTCTCACCAACTCTTTCGCTTGTGCGGCAAATTGCTCCAAGAGAGATGATTGTGATGCTTGGCGTGATACACCGCTACTTACGCTCTAAAATGTGAAAATATTGTTTATTTCCTTAAGGTCACGTGTCACTTAATTTACAAAGACAAAAATAAATACAGAAATTGTTATAAATTAAGACGTAAATTGTTGGTATGTGTTGTTGTGAAGTGAGAGCCTCTGTGAGAGCAATGTGGTACCCATGTTTCTACAATTGTGAAGTGTGCAGGTAAGTGATCTGTCGATACCGTCAAACAAAGTGTGAAGAAACATATCTTCTATAGCAATTCAAGCAACAATTGCTCGATGTAAATAAGGTGCTAATTAATGGCTTGCAAATTTTTGACAATGCCTAGCATCTTTGACCTAATATGAATCTTTGAGATAATATGTATTCTTGGACCTAATATGAGATGTGTTACTTGTGCGTATCTATATGGGATCAAGTAGTGTGGGAGAGATATGTAGGTGGTGGGTCGCGTACTTTGGCGTGCGCGGCTGTGCGGTCGCGGGGCGAGTGGTGCGAGTGCGAGTGCGAGGGCGTGAGTGCCCGCTCCGAGTCGCTGGTGGAGGCGCTGTCGGCGGCGCGCTGCCGGCTCACCACCGTCTTCGTCGTCGTCGAGTTCGAGTCCGACTCGCGCCCGAAGCTGCCGCTGTCCGTGTCCTAGTTAGGGTGCTGGGTTAGCTACGGTGATCTAGCTTCTAATTTAGCTTACTTTTAAGTTCCGAATTAAATGTACTCAGAAAAAGTGTGAGGGTCTGCGCATTTTTCACTAGGCTATTACTATTAGCACTGTCTATCTACATTGAAATAGTGATGGAAAAATTAACTCTTCCGAAATGCGCCATTTTACGTCGTCCCTATAGGTACTTGTAGTATTTAATCTTTCCTGAAGTTCTAGCCTAAATTTTTGTTTGTGACATGATGCACTACCTATGTATATCTAAATTGAGTTGCAAGTGATGGTGCCCAAACTTTTCAAAGACTCCACAATTCTCACACACAAAACCTCTAGCTGAAACCAACACTATTCCTAACATAAGACTTACGCTCTTTTTGACAGGCGGCGCATGCGCGGCATCGGGCTCTGCGATGACGTCACCGGCGGGCTCGTCGTCCGACAAGTCCGAGTGATCGGAACTGGACGCGGATGGTGATGTAGACGCACGTCCTGGCTCCCGATCTGGCGCCTCGTCCACGTTACCGAACATTAGAGACGATGGAGGACTGTATACCTGATGATGGTAAAAGAGGGAGATTAGTGAATTAAATTCCACGAAGTGACATGGTTTTTTTCGGCCTTGTGATGCAAAAAAGAGAATTCACTCATGTTTTTAAATAGTCTTTCATCGATAGGTAAGTGTTATAATAGTATTTGTAATTGTTACCGTTTTAGGATCTAAAGACGACGAAAGAGTCATCGGAACTTGCACCACAGCGCTGTAAGTCTCTCCAATTACGTGCTGTTGATGCGGGTTTCCACCTACGTTACACAATGAAAATATGTAAAGTAAATGTTAAAATTGAAATGAATAAATCGCTACATGAAAGTGGTTTACCTGGTGACAAGTCAGATGAAGCCATTTCTGACACAAAATCACTCAATGATGAGTATGAAGAACTTGTACTTTCTGCAGCCTCAGAGTCCGATCCACTCTCATCTACAAAGAAATAATCAGGAATTTAAATATTTACACTATTTGGTACCTGGTCACCACTTGAAAAGTAAGGTGTTACATACCTGTGGGTTGATTTTCCTGACGCTGTAATTGTCGGAGAGCACCATTGAGAGAGCTACCGTCATCCCACACAGGAAAGCGGATAGGCTGCAGTTGTTCCGCGAACCACTTGGGCTTATCACCGACTTGCCGCGGGTCGAACAACCCTGTCTGTACCCGAAGGAACGCCACATTGCCTGGAGTTAACGACCACTCCGCTAAAAATTCTACTGCCTAGAGAAATACAAGGAAAATTAGTATGTCATTTGTTTATAAAATCTTTGCAGAAGCTTTGTGGTTAACTTACCTGTGTTCTGGCGAATTTGTTCAAGAAGGACGTGGTTCTGGGTCGTGAGCGAAGAAAGCTATTGATCTGGAAGGCGACCACTGGCCTCGGGTATAGACGCAACGTCCGTGTATGCTCCATAAAGTTCGCCAGGATGTTTTGAGAATTGAAAAATCGGACCTAAAAACATTATAAAATAGACATCAGTTAATTAAACAAGCTGGTTCTAATGTTCACCTAATGAAAAATAATGTTAATTAGATTTGAATGTAGAGTCTTTGTATGTTGAGACGACCCATTTCCACTGCAGCAATAGCTCAATGTCATTAACTTAAGACATCAAGATAATAGTGGAAATATAGAAGCGTTTAATAGCACTAGTGGTGGTAATTACCAACATATTACAAAACTGAATATTGGACATCGTAAAAAAACTATAACTTATAAAACTTACCATAGCAACTCTAGTAGCGACATCAACGGAATCGACATCATGTCCGTATATGAGCGGGTTGAAGGGCTGCTGCGTATGCGGCGAGGCGAGGGAATGTCGCTGCGGCGTGTGTCCAGCACTGGCCGCGCCTGATACGGACACGCGCCGTGACTCCGGCGTGCTGTGGGGGGCGGATTGAGCGCCGTCGCCGTACCGGTATGATGCGGGTTGTACCCTGGTGATGTCATTTTAGTATAGAAAGAGGAATTGTAGACTATTTTAATGTATAGAGCCCCAACTTCGATACTTAATAGAACTACCTATATATATTCCAACCCCCTCAGATGTGGATATGGATCATATTTGGTTATGTGCTTCCCCGTTCAGTTCGTCTGATAACATCTTGCCTATCTTGTGACTTGGCGAATAAATGTCTTTGTCTTTTAGTGCAAGCAGATGATGTACAAGAAATTATTCAAAAGTGTTCATAATATTTTAAAATAGCAAATTAGAGGATTTAAACACTATAAATAGAGGTAAATCTTACTTCAGTGTGGCCCCGCCCACGCTGTCTCGTCTTGAAGGTAGAAGGGGAGCGGCTGCCTGTTCAGCCGTACTACTAGTCAAGCTGTTGAGAGCCTGTCGATAATTATGCGCATTAGATCAACTGCTAATAATTCTATCATACCAAACAAAATCACTCATTTTCTGTACAAAAAGTTAAAAGCAAATGCCGTCTCAAAAACTTGTGGGCTGTAATAAATAGCAGATTATCCAAAATTGTTAGTGTTCGACATCTAAGCAAAAATCTTGTTCTTTAAATAGCACAAACCAAAAATCATGTTAATTTTATTGCAGTTTATCTACTGAAATTCAGAACGTTATCATACCTACAATTTAGCTTAGTTGTTATCATTCAAACACTACATATAGATATATAAACATATGTGTAGTATTTATTAGAAGCTGCACTGTTTCACAATCGGCGTTAGCACAATCACAACAAGTCAGACAAAACATGCCGCACACAAACACAAGACACGCTGAAACAGTGTTACAGTCTAAACAACCCAGACAAGTCGGATTCACCCAACGAGGGCTCCGTGCCTAGGATTATTATGAATATGAACTACGTACATATGTATAAATATGGAATCGAATTAATTATGGATGAAAAATGGCTCGGAGAAATTAATAAAAGATAATTCATAGTGTGCGCACTTGAATTATCTTTTATACAAATGGGCTTGATATGACACCCAAATAATTTGAAATTTGGAATAGCTATTAAACATAGTTTCCCTGTGGTGAGCAAGTGTAGTTGTAGACAGTAACACGTATTTCAGTCGAATATTTATGTGTGCCTCTATTTTCAGCAGCTTTTCTTATCTAATTATTTTTCAAATGTATCGTTTTATCATTGAAATTTTCTTGGGTTTCCAAAACGAAATTCTGGAATAAGTTGGATGAAAGGCAGAATTAGGGACATGTAGTTTCTGATTATTCTAGTTCACAATCTGTAATAACATAAATTCAGATCTAATGATCAAGATGGAGAGAGAAAGAGATAAGAAAAACTGATCCTTAACTAAAGTAGATAATTTAATATCTCATAAATTATATAACAGATACATACTAACTTCTGTGTCATGTGCAAGTTAGCTGTAAAACATACTGTATCGGCACATACATAAATATTATACAGTAAATATGTTGTGAATAAGTCAAAGTGTGCAATGTAAAAAGAGTATAGATATTTACACCACTCCCGGCACTGCCCATGAGTTGCACGGCCTAGCGTAAGGAGAGAAGTGAGTGCGTGTTAGTGATAGATCGAACACAAGTGTGACAATTAGGTATCATTCTGAAACACAAATTAGTATAATATTGCATATAGTTTCTATTTTATTTTATTATATGCTTTAAAATTTATGACATCCAAAAATATTTAGATGTTTAAAAAAACATACATGCTTTAAAATAAAGTTATAGTTTTTTTTGAGGCAAGTTAGAATATTTTTATTACATCCAATTTTTGTCTAAAAAGAGAGAATGAGACATTGTAATAATTGAGACGTATTAAAGTATAGTGTGTTACACTTAAAGATATTATCATAAAACATTGAAAATTAAAAGTCACAACAGCTTAGCGACATCGATAAAAATGCGCTCACAAGTGCAAAGTATCAGAAAAGTTTAGGTGATAGGAGAAAATGTACTATGTAGACATGTAAGAAAACATTCATTGAAAAACGTGTAAAAAAGTTAAATTATGTTATTCTTAAATACCTGTTTCAAATGATTCTTAAGGACTGAGCCTTCAGGTTCGGGTAGAGGCGGTAGATCTTGGTCAGTCCCCGATGGGCATATTAGTTTAGTGGCATCCAGATCCACAAGCCATATATCGTCGGGCATTCTATAAACATATTACGGATATATCTACCTACCTGAGAGTTTCAGTAACGTTTGGGTACACGGATATTTGTTCATCAATCAATCCTTAACGGCTAAGCGGATTCCGATATTCGATATACGGGTCAACCTTGACCCGGATTACCAAACGACACTTTAATAGAAACTTGGAACAAAACTTCTAAAATTCTAAAACTCACCTAAAGTTCTTCTTATAAGTGAGGAAGGTGGCTGGTATTCCAATCAGAAAAGGCGTTGGAGCTAAGAGTAATTGTTCAGCACAGCTCATACAACTGGGTAGCAGAGGTATTGCCGGGAACATGTATTCTAGAGGATACAACATGGCGACCAGCGCCATTACGGACATCGACAGCGCGTTGTAGTCACGTGATTGCACCACTACTTTGTTCTCGAGTAGTATCAGCGTTAGGACCTTTAGGCAGGTGTCCACGCCTGCAGGAAAATAAGTCGATCTTAGATTCGTCGCAATATTTAAACAAAAAAAATTAAAGGTTTTAAAATTTTGTATGTGAAAGCCCATGTTAGTTATGCTTTGAAAGGATACAGAAAATGCCGATATAATATTTAGCTAAATACAAAAGATACTTGCCTAAAAGTTCCAAAGGCAGATGCAGAGGAAAATCAACGAGCGTGAATCTCGTATGATCCGGTAACGCGAACAGCAGCGGCGAGTGCGCTGTCGGCGACAGTACTTCTAGCTCGAGCCTCGTCTTGCCGGGCACGGGCACAGGCGCGGACAACAGCCGCAATATCCACGTCTCAATCTCTTTGACGTCGTGTAACACGATCGTCGGAGTGTTGTCGTAAGCTTGCCCAGTTAATACTGACCATACCGTATCTCTACAATATTATTAAAAGTAATCAGAAAGGAATGAGGCACCCCTGAAGGTATGTACCTTAAATTAAAATTCCGCAAAAAGGGACTTTAAAGCTCTTTGTAAAGGGATTGTTCTGTATAAAGTATTCAATTAAGTAAAAGAATTATAATAATGCTAGAGGCAATGTCTGGATCAAAGAGAAATTTTAATTTAATTGCTATTTATAATATCAGGTACCTAAATTATTTTATGAATGTTTTACATACTTAGCTTGAAATATTTGGGAAGCCAAAGGCATACAATTAGGAATATCGGAATATATATTATTTGTTAAAAACAATTGCGTTACTTAGGATAAGCGAGTAAACTAAAAAACCATTGCACGAACATTGCACAATAACTCATGAAATTTAAAGCCCTCAACAATTCTGTTGACCAAACAGCCATTGGTACAAGTAACTTACCTAAGGATTTGTCTTGAGGCGCCTACGCGCCGTGGACTGGAAGACTCATTGCATGCATCTATCAATTTCTTTAGGATAAATAGGCACTCTCGGAATGTGGAGAAGAATGGGTGATGAGAAAGCAGGCAAAGGGAGGTTAGGGAATGATTCCGAACTCTCTGTAACAAAAGAAAAAAAGTCATTTATGTGTGCAAAAGGAATGATAATGAAGACAATTCAAATTAACAATACGTCTTAAATTTTAAAACGCGTGTGCTTTTAATTGATAACCTAACTTAGGGTTATGCCAGTTAAGACTAAGCCTATATCAATACTTAAAATATTTTTTGGGAACGATTCATAAGTAGGTAACTTACCTATAGAATATATTTTTTAAGGAACTGTAACTACTTGATTAAAGCTATGGATTCATACCTGCCGCTTTCTCGTAGCCCTAGGGCTGGGTGAATGGGAATGCGAGCCGCCGCTTTCGGAGTCCGGCGCGGGCGCAAGTCGCGGCGCCAGCGTTGCACTGCAGTCGCGCTCCGAGTCACTCGGCGCTACGTTGCTGCTCCTATAGTCACTGGAACATTCGCTACGTCTTAGTCTTAGCTCTAGAATTTAACTATTGAAACACGAAAGACTGAAATCAATTCTAATGAAGGGGAGATGTTGTTAGCCCCTTCTTAATATATGATCCTGAGATTTTGTACACAGACAACAGAAGTAGTTTATGTTCACCTGGAAAATGCGGAATCAGAGCTTTTCTCCATAGACTTGCGCCATGACTCGCGGCGTAGCATGCTTCGTTCCCGAGGACCGGGCACTTGAGCACGCTCCACTGCTCTGTAGAAGTTGACGCAGATGCCGAAACGAGTCTTGCCTGCCATCATCGTTAAGATTAATAGTCACTGATATCCAAAATGATTTTTCTAATATAAGCAACGGTAAATGAGCAATGATACTTCTCTGCAAAAAAAAGCTTTATAATACAGTTTTATATTCATTCACCTGAGTCTTTATCGGTGAGTTGAAAGACAAATGAAGTGGTATCTCTGGAGGCGAGGTGCCCGGGAGCCCGGCGAGGGCCCACGGACACGCACCCCTCCGGTTGGCAGAAATACACCATGTCCAACGGCAGGGGGAAATCATCGTGATTGGTCAGCGGATAGCGACGGAGCAGCTCAGGGGCCTAAAAAAAATAAAATTATAGCAAATATACTTCCACAATAGAGTTATATAATAGATCCCTTATTAAGTTAATAAAGGAAGCCTCAAGGCTATCAAAATCTTCGCCCTTCATAATAAATCCCTTGGGTCATCCATTAGGTTCACAAACACGGGTAAATCCATTTCGGGAAAGATATCTGGAGATTTGGAGGTCGGGGTGGTATCGCGAATAATGATTGCTTCCTTTATTGGACAAATAATATAAAGTTGCTATTTTTGTGAAGAATAACTAGTATTTAGCGTTTTAATAACTTAGGTTATAAATTCTAGAATTCAACATACCTGTACGGGAGCGAGGCCCTTGCCCGAAGTGTACGGTTTGGCTCCGACGATTGTCAAATAATCCACCAGTCGCGGACACAAATGTTGCTTCTGAATGTCCATTTTGGTAGGGGGCTCAATCGATTTCTTTTATAAGAGAGCCTTTTCGAACCCATTATAATTAAAAAATATATTGCTTGTCATAATTATCACTTTTTTATTAATATGCCTGAAACAAAAATGGAATAATATCTACTTAGATATCGACAATCTCAAGTCTCAATTTCTTGTAAACGTTATGTATGATTTATTTGAGTGCTAAAAATAAAGCTGAAAAATCAACAGGTAAATAGCCGAGGGTCCGATTACAGAAAGTATTTCTAGTTCGAAGAAAAGAAAAGAATTTTACAATTTTCAGTCACAATAAAAGCCATTTACAGATTCAATTTATCGTCTTATGTTCATCTATGGTTGTAGAAACGATTACCCTAAATAGCTTATTTTAACCGCACAGAGTTCTACCTACCTACACAGTATTCACCGAAAAACCTAATATTTTCTCACGAGTAATATCGTATACAATCACAGACTAAATTCAATAACGTTTAAACTCAATCCGATTCAACGTACACGTATTGATTTAAGATAGCCTGTATGTAGCGGTGTTGTCGCTCAGGCCCCCTTGACCCATATAATGCCTTGACACGCTTCCGAGGGAAGCTCGCTCGCAGCTGCCTGGTGGCAGATAAACTTTACAATCCCAGTTGCCTATAAACCACATCACTTAAGAACCTTCATAAAGTTTGTTCATCAAAAGACTTAATGAACAGGAAGATTAACGCAACAGATGGCGAGGTTACACGCATGAAAGTACCCGATAAATTTTCATACATGAGTGTAATAATATAATTCTATAGGTTCCAAAGTAAAACACGACTGATATCAAATTGGTAAGTAATAATATGTTATTGGGATGAACAACTTCGTACCAAAGCGTGGTATTTGAATGATTTTTTTCCTTGGTATGTATAAGGTATATTCTAATACGGGCAAGTTTGCTTTTAAGTTCGCAGGAAGTTTGCTTTAAATAATAATAAAGCTCGTTTAGGTTGTTACGTTATATCGTAGCTTTTATAACCACAGTAATAATTTTGTTCATCCCATAAAAATGCAGATACCTAATATAAGTGCAAACAACCGCCATAAAATATAACACAAGCGGTAAAATGTTATTACACTATGAAATCCTAAGTTTATTAATAACAATATGCAGATCATGATATACAAACAACGCTAGTGTGCAGTATAGTATGATAGTTAAATCAAGGACGCGAGTAGCGAGTACTCTATCGTGTGGGTATATAAAGCCTTGAAAGCAGCATCGCGGAATAATGCAGAAATGGCTTTTAACGTATTGGAATATCTTCCGAGCCCCATTTACTTTATGTAACACCGAGTTCCCTGTTGTTATATGTCAGGTATTTGATGTTATTCAGGGCACATATTTTTCGATCAAACACGCTAAACATGTTGTTACGCTTCAGAAATTTATCTGCGTGTATTTGAGGATAATCTTTCGAGGGATGAGTAAGAGAGGTCATGTCCTAACTTTCTAAAACCTTGTTGTTGTAAAGGTCGTTCCAATGTCATTTTATGCTATTAAATAATTAATAATATAATCTTTTTTATCTTATGTAAGCGCTTATTCAGCACGGGGCTGCCCTATGTTCAGCAGTTTATGTCCTATGGCTAAAATGTATATAGTAGTTAGGTGGTCCGACCTAATCAATGGGCGGCCGACCAACAGGTAGGGAACCTACATCTATTTAGATGTGAAGGGACGACAGCTCGAACAGCAAAGCTCGGTAGAGGCATATTTCGTACCTACTCTTTATATAGATCCCCTATGCGCGAGTCTGACTCGCAATTGACCGGTATTATATCTAGATTCTATGTATTCTATGAGTTAAAATAAAATTAGGTATATAAACACAATTTCTCTAAACGCTTCAGAAACCTAATACATATCTATTGATTGCAATTACGTCAGCTCATTTAAATGTGCACTTCAATCATACAAGTTATTTCTACCACGGGAATCCGTTTAATGCACTGACATAACGAGTTCGTATAATTGCCGGCTCCGTCTGCGTATCATGTTACGTCATTGGCGGCAGTCGTAGGTGGCAATCAGGATAAATATACGTATCACAATATGTATAAGCCTACACATAAAGATAATAATGACATTCGGACACTATATTTTTGGAAGGGTCACAACAGCTCATCTGTTAAACTGCTACAAATAAACAACTTTTCTTCGTAAAAGTAAGCAGCCCAACTTAAATTCTTTTTAATTAATCGTAACTTAAGGGATAAACTAACAAAAGTTCGTGTTTGTCACGAGTAAAATAGCTTAACGAGATTTAAAGGGCACCAAAACTTTGACAAAAGACAATTAAATAAATTGCTCATGTAACAAATTGGATACAAGAAGGACGAACTTTCTTGTTTGCACTACGGGGTTGATACCCTGTGGCCTTTAATATTAAACAACAAGTAATAAAATACGCTTAGATACATTTATTGCTTATAATAAAATGGACTTTAAATACGAAATAGTTACTGTTTCATCACCACAAATGTGTCTTGGGAGCAAAAATAATTTCTGTATAGGTATCGCGTATTTACAACTTACGTACCTATATACAATTATAGTAAGTAGGTACTTATTAAAAAAATTGGTAGGACAAAAGTCTCATTTACCTCTCACTGTAATTGAGATTTTAACTAGTTGGTAGACAGTATGGTGTCAGGTTCTAAGTAGATAAGTGTATTGAAATATTAGACGCTCCCTTGGACAAGACATAAAACTTAATTGGAGGTTGTGCCAATATATCATCTATAGGTAAGTGTTGTTCCGACGAGCGGAATATTACAGCGTTTAGATTGGTTTTCCGAGAACTCGTACAAATGGGCTAGGGACATCGATTGGTTTGTGATTGCTAAATGTTAAATACCTGGTTTCTCGGGATTTTGTTCGAGCCCCGTGGAAACTAATTCCCGTAGGTACCTGAATAAAATATAGCCTATGTCACCCTGGGACAGTGTAGCCTCCCAACAGTGCAAGAAGTTTTCAAATCGGTTGAGTAGCTTCGGAGCCCTTAGGGTACAAACAAACAAAAAAGTCTAAGCTTTACTTACAACCTAAAGCCAATAGTGACCCCATCTGTGGACCTTCATAACAATTCTTATATGCTTTCAACCATACAATCATAAAATAATCTTTAGGGATTTCTTATTTACGCAACTGCAAAAACAACATGGGATTGGACAATAGACACATTAATCATCTGTCATATTATTATAAACATCACGTGCGCCCTTGATCCCTAAATTAAAGCGAGGTTACAGTACAGCCACAGTTTGCGACAAGGGTCGGCTCATAAGACAGGAGGCGTGTCTCTAGGGATCAGGCTCAGACATATTTTCATCGAAATAAGGTTATATCGGCTTTAATGGATTAAATATTCCCTTCAAACATCATAAATTAAGCCAAAAATGTTCATAATTTATATTAATGTGACTCAACTTCAATACAGCCAAAGGCCAAAGGGCCTTAATTAAAACGCAAGCTTTTCATTACATTTATTAACTGAGAAAACAGCGTAACGATAACCCTAATTTAGCAGAAAAAAAATATTATCCTGACGTAATCTTTAGGGAATAACGAATACTTGTACTACGCAGAATATAATTTCCTAGATTTGAAAAGGAAGGGCTCAGGCTATTGTGAAAGGGTATTGCACGATAAATGCGAGTACGACGAAGGACTTTCATTGAATGGAACTAATCAAGAGAGCTATTCTGGAAATATTTCTCTAAGCCTTTCGAGTCTGTAATTGGAATCGCGGCTGATGCTTCAGAAACGCATCTTGTTCATTTAAAACCTTTGAAAAGTATTTAAGTAATGAGTTCTACGAAGCCTTTGTAATTTCTTTATCAGAGGTAATTTTAAAATAAGCATTTTAGATGTATGATGTATCACACTTATTTCCCGCTGCCATGGACTTAAAAGCATGTATAATTAAATTCTATCCTTTGAAACGGGCCCAACTGTGCAAATAAATTAAATTTCTCCTACCGTAGTACACCAAATTATGTAGCCCGTGCAAACGGCAGAGAAATACGAAAATACTACGTCAGCAAAAATGCTACGTAAACTAGAGAATTACTACGTCATAGAGTTGCTACGGCGTAGGCGTCGTAACCGGCATCGGCACATTTGTGCATTGATTTGATAAGATAGGCAATATCTGTCCGTTATTCTGCCAAGTTGTTTTTAAATTAATCGATAGTCAGTTGACTTTATGAAATAACAGCCTGTCAACCCAATTAGAGTCAATTTAATAAAATTTATTAATTTATCGTTTGCTACGAAAACAATAAATACATAGCTACGTACTATGATTCTGCAGGCATTACAATGTTGCTTATTCAAAATATATCGACTTTTCTTATACTTAGACGACTGTCACGCTCGTAATTGAGTAGGGTTGGATCGCATAGATCAATAAATTAAAAGATTTAAGCAATGGTATTATTCCTCTTTCCGCCAACATTTCAAGATTTCTTGTGCTTCAATACATCCAATCCTTCTTAGCTTTAGCAGAGTTTATAATATTAGTAAGAAACTATTAATAGGTCAAATATACAAGATTAAGCGCCAGTTTCACAGGTTCCTGATAAAGTTCTAGACTAAGCTATCTTACAGATAGTGAGTGCCATAGAATTATTTTTAA
>JAKRBP010000210.1:231092-243855 GCA_022398575.1 Heliothis subflexa | reverse complement strand
TAACACCCCTCTTTTTTCGTCGGGGGTTAAAAATAGTGCACTGTTAGTGCCGTAACTCTAGGAAATAAACTTTCAAAATGCAAATTACAAAATGAAATTCCGCCCTCGTTAACAAATAATAGCAAACATAAGTTCAATTAATCTACCATACATAATCCGCCTCTAAGCTACAGCTTTATCAAAGTGTTCCCACGAAATTTAAAATTCGCTATAATTATTTAGAACCACCCCTTGGTATTTAAAATCCTACAAACAATGAATTAAAAAGCGGTTAAATTGAAATAATAGTTGTACGCGTGGCGACCGACCGCTCCGACCTAATCAGATCGAATGAGCTAGCGTTGTAATGTAACGTGACGTATGCGTTCTCATTCTGATTTTGAATTTTGAGCTGTCAGTTGCAAATTTTTTAATTTGTTTTTATTTTTTTGTGAGCTGGTGATGTCTAGTGTAAGTTTTGTATGTGTTAATAGTTGAGCCTCTATTGAACCCTTTCTATCGTTTTCCTGGGATTTTTCAAATAATTTCCCATAACAGTTTAGAACCCACATAAAAATATATTCAAACATTTAACTTTTTTAATCATTTAAGTTTTTTCAACCTCAAAAATGACTAAGCTTGCATCCCTTACCTATGGATTTTTTTTGTTTTTTCTTAGAATTTTAGTTATCTACTTTATTGCGGAACACCTTATTTGGTTAGTTACTTATAAGAATCGAATTGTTTTGTGAAATATAAAGAATCTATCAAAATTAAGCAGAGCAGCTATTTCCTTTTCCTTGTCGCAAAGTTTTATAATAACCACGTTTTAACTAAGCTTATTTGCTTACTGCTTATGACCATTTCAAAACATCATACATACAACGTACTAATTGCATATGCACCAAAACTGCATGACCAACCATCAACCCGCTCCCCAATCTTGTCCATCCAATTAGATCGGACAATACGCCCAGACGCAGCGCTCGAGTGACGTCACTATGACGTCACAGTGACGTCGAGTTGACGCCGGCTTAGTGACCATTGACGCTCCGCTAAGCGCCGTCAAGTGACAAGTATCAAGACTGGCTGGTTGGAGTTCCGACTGTCAGTTGTTCTGTCATTGTTTTTTTTTTTGTTAGTAGGTTGCTCTTGTTAGTTTTTGAATGTGGAATTTTGTAGCTAAATAATTAGTAATTGTTAGCTGACTACCTGTTTCATCTTCGTCTCGTGGAGACCCCTTCTCGCAGCTGGATAGAAATGGCCTCTGTGTAGAATCATCATGTTTATCAACAAACATATCACTGTCGTTAATAGATTAAAAGTTCGACTATTAATAGAAAGAGCAATACCTACCGATAAATCGATACTGGAAGCCCACCCCAACTTAGATGAGTTAATAAATGCTTTTTGATTTTGATTTTCAGTTTTGGCTAGCCCATTTATCGAGGAAGGAACACTCAGATATAGAGTAAAGCTTATATATAGATAGGCTTTACTTTATATCTGAGTGTGCGGAGTAGTTTACACGGCACGCGGGTGAAGCCGCTGGCGTAAGGTAGTAGTTGATAAAAAGCTAAGTAGATTGAAAATATTAAGTACAGCAATCACTCTTGAAAAAGATTAGCAGATTATTTTACTCGAATACTTGGTACATTTCCTTACACACATCCACAATAACATACATATAATAAGTAGAGAGTGAGATAGTATCCGCTAGTGCAGTCCGGTCGTCTGTCTGTCTGACCAGTGAAGCCAGTAATTAGTCTGTCGATAACGGCATTGTGATGTAAGATGCTTTGTACAGACATACGGGCTCGGTGCACTTTGTGTGCCAGGCTGATGTTGTGGCTTACTTGGTCTAGATTGAAAATGAGTCATATTTGCTTGAGTTAAATTAGAATTTATTAAAGGGAATTGTTGACATAGTAGCTGTTGCACGAGGTTTCAATCGTGTCCCGAGATGACTACTTCCCACGCTCTGATAACTGGTAGCCTGTCTGTAGTATTATACTAAGATTATAAAGTAGAAGAATTTGTATATTCTTGTGTGTTTGTTTGATCAAATATGCTAATTTCAGAAACTATAGAACCTATTTGAAAAATAATATAAGTTTTAGAAAGCCGATTTGTCGAGGAAGGCTTTTTATTCGGTTACGCTGAATAGTACTCTGGGGACGCGAGGAAAACCTCTGGTGGGTGCTAGTTACTTTTTTTACTATCTTTGTTGATTAATGTGAGCGAGTCCCTTGATGAACTATTGTATAGGTATAGTTTTTTATCATGTCAGTCTGTATAAGGTTACTATTCTATTGCCTGCAACTGCTAAATGCAAATCTCCTGTTTACACTGGTATCCAACCAATCCCACCTTCGACAACTTTCTCCCAAATGACTATGTTCATGATAAATAATACACAGAGTACTGATTTATTGAGCACGTTTATTTATTAATACTTTACATTACAATATAGTTATTATCGTGTCTAAAGGTTACGGGTAAACATTTCACTAAAGCTACTATTTACATTAATATCTATCTATATTAACTAACTATTGAACACTAATATCGAAGAGTATTTAGCGAAATATTACAACTAGTATTATTACATAGTATTATTAATCAATTGAGTAAATAATAGAAGATTATTAATAGGGTTGTTTAAAAATAAATTTCTGTTTTTTTTATTTCTGACCTACGTTCGTCTAGTTTAAGCATTATTTACAATTTTATAATAACTCAGAATTGAAATATGGAATGTCAAGTATTTTCAAATATATAATAGTAATCACTTTAGTTCCTAATCAAAATAATGGCGGATTTTGAAGCTATTAAATTCTTTAATCAAAACCATTATATTCAGCAATCACAAAACGATTGCCTACGAAACTACACTCCAATAAAATCTAGAAAATTTATTATTAATAGTACTATCATATTATTAATCTATTTACATATTTGTACAGGGTTCCACGCGACAATCTCATAAACTGCTGAATCTATTTATCTCCTACAACTACAGCGAATTACTACCTCTAACTAATCTTCATAATATTAAATAGTAAGTACGTATAATAATATCAATCAATCATTCATAATCAAGCATATTTAAATATTTACAATAGCCTTAAATACTATTAGAGACATTTCTTTTGAGCAAACAAAAATAATATAAGATTCTAACAGATAATTTTATCATTCAAAAATTACATTTTATTTTATGTAAGTAAGCCTGGTGATACCATGTGTATCATGAAATTCGCACCACAAAATAAATAAAACAAATTAAATCTGCATTTGTTTTTTGTCTGTTAAAACCACTGCACTGATTATTCATACATAAACATCATCAAAAATCTCCAGAGCTGGCAATATGTTCAGATCACCGCGTTTTTTACAGCACAGTCCATTTCAGGTACCCCTAATCAGAAAACCCTTCATTGTTCGTATTATCCGACGTAGGAGAGGTCCCCGGTGAGGGTACCTGCAGCTGCCTCCCGTACATCAGCTCAGAAGGCGGCATGAACGAGGACAAGTACTCCGGAGGAGGTCTGATCACCGTAGGAAGGTACCCAGTCCCGCTGTACGGTGGCGTCAGAAACCGTCGCGATGGAGAGAACTTGAAACTCTGGTTTGATAGCGGAGAGAAGGCAGATTTTGACTGGTACTGCATATAAGGAGGAGACTCCTGGGTCACTTGGTAGGGGTTGGGGTTCTCTCCTGTGATCATCATCTCCATTGCAGCTACCACGTCTCCTTTACACCTTGCTAAGATCCCTTCAATCTCCTGCCGGCTGCGTCGAGGGAACACCTTTATAAGTACATCTACGGGAGACTTCTGGTACGGAGAGGGGTCTTCAGGAGGAGTCTCAACGGTTTCTTTCCTCTCTCGCCTGAACATTTTGTATTTGAAGTCAGGGTTCTCCCATTTATCTTCTTCTTCCTTCTTCACTGATACATCGTCTCTTTGTTCCTTCATGGAAAGGTTCTCAGGAGTTAGCGAAGGCTCTGTTTCTTCTAGTTCCTCCTCCACGTTGAGCTCGTGATCTGAGGGCGAGCGAGGGGGTGGGGTGGCAAGGGGCGGGGTGGTGGCGGGGGTCTTGGATTCTGGCTGTGACTCTGTAGGTGGTGATGGGCTGGAGCAGACTTCTGTGATGCGAGCGCGTTTCTGAACTGTTGACAAAGAAAATAATTTCATTAATTTTGATATTTGTGACAACAGAAAAATTACAGGTTTACCGTTTCATAGGTCCCAGATAAAGTTCTAAATAGCTATAATAATATGACAGATAGTGCCATCGAAACGCAGTCAAAATTTGAAACATTTCTATGGTATTATCTGTCAGATACTAGAGCTAATCTGCAACCTCTGAAATTGGCCCTTATATTTTTATTTTCATAAGACTTCTCGATACACAACGAAGCAATGTTATAAGAGTAAATAACAAAACACCAACGCATTTATGCAAAATGCAAAGGCGTAAATCCTTCATATTTTAAAAAACAAATATTATTCCATCGCCACCAGAAATAACGAACCATTTAAAAAACGAATTCCAAATTCAAACAAAGAAAGATTCTGTGAAACATATTCGTTTCGAAATTCAAAGTACACAGCTCCGAGAAAATAATACAGTCGAGAACAAAAGTTCACACAATGAACGGGAACAAAAATGAAGAACTGGCGTGCGCGCTGAGTGGCGGACTGTATGAGGTTTTACTTTATTGTGGTTTTACTACAAATAATGGTTTACGAACGAACGTGAAATATTTTAAGCGGTCAGTGCTTGCATAGCGTGCGCTTCAGAAGTACATATTTTTGACTTTTTGTGACATTTAGACATTATGATACCTCTCTGGGCACATTTTTTTATATTATTTTGATATTATAATTTATACATTGTAATACCCTTTCACTGGTAATTAGATATTAAGATCATATCAGAGGAAAGTGAAAAAAAGTAGGGCTCAATTTAAAAAAAAAATACTATTCAACTCAAAAAAAAACATTGTTCTAGCCTAGTCTCATTGAAAGGGTAACCTTAACCACTTGTAAAAAGTCTTTTAATTTATCATTTTGTTCACCAAAAAGGAGAGCCTATACTGACATAGTAAATATAGCTATAGAATATTTTCTTGAAGGTTCAAAACAGAGCCTACCCCCACACGTATACACGCGGTTACAATATACAGGGTGTGCACAAGTCGTACAGTCATTGTGTTGCCGCAATTAAAGCAAGTCGGCGCACTCGCCTGAACCAATTTAATGGCCCAAGTTATTGTTTTTTTTAACGTTGACGTGGGGTATCGAGAGTTTGTTCGACTCCGTTTTAATAAGGTTTAATAGATATACGTTTGTTTTATTGGGAGGTTTGTATATTTATAGAGTTTTAATAGTTGGAATATGTCAGATGATTGTAATAACTTAAACTCTTCAAACCCTATTTGATTTCAAGTCTGTGCAATCAATAAAAGCAATATACTGAAATACAAACGGCATGTAGCTACCAAAAATAAAAATAAAATTCAAGAAATTCAAATTCAAAAATGGAACGCTATCCGTCAATTTAAATGCCATAAAAGCATCTCGAGTGAACACCATTCAAATAAATCGAGTGCGACCATTAAAATGTAATCGAGACTCCCGAGCGTCCGCAAAAAACGATTACATTGAAAAGACACTGAGTATAAGTGAACCAATTCACTGAACACAATCATCAATGTAAACCGTTCTTTAAGAAAAACTCGATGAAAAGAAAAAAATAAGAGTCGCTTTTGTATTATAATAAAAGGTACGCCCTCGCACGAGAAAAAAATCATTAAAATAATACGAAAAGTTTTTATTATACAATACAAACAACTTTTATTGAATTACAATAAAGCGAATACTGGCCATTTTGAATCTCATTATGTGTGTGCGAGGGAGAGAGAAATAGTGTTTTGTGTTCGTGTGAAAGAGATGAATGGAGCTATTGAAATGTAAGTAGTATTAATATAGACATCTGTTGGTAAATGATGCTGTTGGGCCGTGTTTTGGTTTTTTATTTGTTTTGTATCAACAATATTTGCCTGCGTGTAGTTATAAATAAAATAGGGGCGATTGTAATAATATCACTAAAAGACTACGTACCTCTGACAGTAAACATAGGTATTATCCAACTAATATTATAATTGCGAAAGCTTGTATGTTTGTTTGTTCCTTCACGCAAAAACTACTGGACTGATTTTGATAACTTGTCAATAATATAGCTGATATTATGAGAATAACATATAGGCTTTTTTATCTGGGTACGGGAAGTAGTCCCCTCGATAAGCGGGTGAAACCGCTGGCGAAAGCCAGTAAACCATATATTTTAATACTATTTGAGAAAGAAAAAGTTAAAAAACTCATGTAAAATGGCTGAAATATGAAAAGCATGAATATAGAAGGAGGTTACGGATGCCTAATGTCCACAAATAAAATATGAGTAGTGAAAAGTGATTTCACAAATATAGCTTGCAATACCAATAGTATTTTAACCATCATGTTGAATAACATGGTAAACTTACTCAACTTTTCTCGGCAAACAATGGTATGTCTATGCTAATTATATTGATACAAGGATTTTACTCTATAAATACCATCAGTTCGAGAGTTGAATGTAATCGGGGATTCCCTATGTTCATTGAATTCTAACAGCCATTTTTTCTGTCCTTGAAATCTTTTAATATTCTCATCTACACTAATATAGTAAAGAGGAAACATTTTGATATGTTGTTGGACAGAGACGCGATTGAAACCGCGGAAAAATAGCCAATTCAGATACAATATGCCATACAAAGATGCGAATTCGAAATTCTAAGGGGCAGTTTCAGAGGTTCCCGATAAAATTCTAGATAGTTATCTGACAGATAACGCCATTAGATCATTTTGACTGCTTTTCTACGGCATTATCTGTCAGATAGCTATCTGGACATTATCTGAGACCTCTGAAACCGGCCCTAATAATTTCAAAATCTTTACTGTTTCACTATAATTTTCTCCAATTCAAAAATCAACATGGAAGTTGCTGTCCGTTCCATATTCAAACCATAAACCGATCAGTACATTTCCATCTAATACAATAACCGCGTGTTTCGACACCGCGCCAATGTTTCGCGTAGATTTATGCGTCTGCTTATAACACTGGCCGGTGGCGCGAACAAAAGCGGCATTGTACTGTGTGCATTATAATGTCACTGCGTTGCGGCTACTATTGTTGGACGATATACGTGCTTTATGTGCTTCCAGTTCTCGATTACTGAAGCGAGTTTGTTGTATGTATATTAAATGTGGGACTATTGCATTGATTCTTTGCTAGTAAAAAATCTGAAATACTTCTAAAATCTTGAATTCCATCTTAATCATTATGGATTTCTGTTACGTGTTTTAAATTGATTTGAACAATCTCCAAATAGGGATTCTATGTATGGTTCATTTGAAAGCAAAATTGTTGCCAGGCAATATCTTAGAATAAGAAAAAAGAATAAGCAGTACTCAAGCCAAAACGAATGCTTTAAACCAAGAAGATACGAAAAGAAACGTGAAGGAAAAACACAGAAACCACCAAAATACGATAACACGATATAAACACACAATATTAACTACGTGCATAATGTTTACACCGTCAGCCGAAACATCGCGTGTACAGTCGTCGCCATAAATTAGTGCGCACAATGCCGCAGCCCCGGCCTCGGCTATTGTGCACGAGATTTAGTGCACGCTGGCCGTGACTGTACGCCACTAGCATTACTATTCATTTGTGTTACTTCGAAAGGGATGGTTTGGCTTGTGGTAAGTTTTCGCGACTGTACTTAATTTATTAAATACAGGAAATCGATTTCGAATGATGATTACAAATTTTAAACTTATGGAGCAAACGAAGTCTACTTATTACTGATTTTGTTGATGACATTATAATATCATCGAGATAAAATAACGAAGCCGTAAAGAGGTAACTTACGTCGTTTTTGCTCTGTAATCAATACACTACATCATATATATTTATTTGATAATTGCCTTCTGTACTTTATGCATAAAAATGTGCTAAATTACTAAACTGGTAGGTACTTTGACTAAAACTTAGCGATTGGCATTTGATAAAAACCTTAAACAAAATCTAGAGTGATCTCGAATTTGCATCCAACACTAAATATGCTTTTTAATACCAACAAAAATGTCTTATTTGTCTCTTTACAAAAATAGCAAACCATTTAATAAACAAATTAATTAATCCTTTTTGTAACTAAACAGGGAATGAGTGAAAGCTCACTCAAAGAGTGGTCCGATTTGTATGCAGTTGAAGTGAACTGCCCCTCCGCGGCTGCTAATTACAGGACCCTCACATTTCAGTTATTATAAAGTAATTAGTGAACAGTTTGAAATATTCTTGTTTTTATTTTTATTGCTTTTTGTTTGGGTTCGCTTTGTGGATGTTTGTTTATTTGGTTTGTATATTTGAAGGCTGGAAATCTGCTATGGTGTGGTGTTTTAGTAATCGGATTATAAACCTTGAGCTAAAAATATATGCTCTGAGTTTTGATTATCATTCTACTGTAAAAGACAAGAGGTGGTATTTAAGAATCAATTTAAAGTTAATGTTGAACAATTCCCTGAACATATTTTTTAAGTTATGAAATTAACTCTGTACATTTTTATCCACAAACATATTTCAGTTATGAGACAGAAGCATTAATTCCTAAAACCGCCAATTAATCATGTCAAGCCATTATTCAACATTTGTCGAATTCGACAGACAAACAGCCCTCTCTTTATCATATATTAATATCCAAATGACTGCAAAATTAATAAAAACACCCCCGTTCCGTCGTGACCCTTAATTTGTGCCCTCCGAACTAAGTCCATTCTCAAGTGATTAGCGATACAGAATGAACCCAGACTACCCGCCACGATTGTACCCGACACCTATAATTTACTACCAGACATTATTCAAGCCAAATTACACTTAAACCCCATTTAATAAAGTTTAAAATTGTTGGGGATTTATAGCAGTCTGAACGGAGTAACTTTGAATCGGCGGGCGGTAACAATAAGACCAATTGTTGTCGATCTCTATTATTAAGTTTGTTATTCGAAATTGAATTTTGTTGCGTTGATATAGGATTGGTTTTGGTGTTAATCGTGTATGATGTGGTAATACATTCGATTGAGGAATTAGTGTTCTATTGGGATGCAATGTTCGTCAGGGATGCCGCGGCTGGGGGCGATTATATTTGTATTTTTGAATTTATTTCATTTGTTTGGGAGTAGTCGTGCCTGTCGCGAATTTGTTTGAATTAACAATGAAAGTGTGTTATCAAGCTGATTTTTAATAATATAACCTACATGAGAAATCTGTAAAAGATTTAAATTGTAATGTATAATGTTTCTACATTTTTTTAGTTGAGAGTTTACAACGTTATTCGTTGCAGATGGGTACTATGTCATAACACTGTATATCACTGACTATCTTTCTATCATTTTTCCGATTTCATGAATACTTCCTCTTACATTACATGACCTATTCTAATTATTTATTAAAACAAAAATCCTTAACCTTTCAATACAAATAGAAAACTCCCAACCCTACTAACAACCAAATCAAATTACAGTTCAGTATTTAATATCCCCGAGTGTCATTGTGTCGGATCACCCTGTAGATGATCCCGGTTTAAATAGACGCACCCTGTATACTGCTGAGCCAATATGAGTGTAATTGTATTAATATATTTAAAGTGGTTGGAATGCAGCATCAGTCGGGGGTGAAATATATTAAAAATTGATAATACGTGTGTTCGTTGGTGGGACACGTATCTCTGTAACTTTAATTGCGTTATTGTGCGTTGTGAGGAAAATTGGGATGAATAAATTGTATTGGTTATTGGTAGAAACAGATCTGTGAACAGATACTATAATTTAGACTGAAGATATACAAGATATTCAACCGACTTCCCAAAAAGGGTTCTTAATATGAAATGGTTTCTAGACCGAAACAAGTGGTAGGAGTAAAAAATGTCCTTTATACATTCATGGCATGCATAGTAAATGTTCTTAGCTTATTTATATTACCTATCAGGTTTTTCAATACCAATGTTACTGAAGCTAGATTCCATTTAGTTGTCAAAATAATTATTACATTCAGAATATCTCATATGTCCTTAAAACCTAAAACTACTACAAAATGAACTCAACTTTCCTAAACAATGAAAAACTTTTAGTTCCCTCCAACAAACTAAAGATTAACAAAACAATAGTAGCATGTTTGTGATGTCATCATGTATGTCATTGTGTTGTCATCAGATAAGGATTGCGACTGTCACTTCAAACGGTAGTTAATTAGTTCAGGCTATTTGTGGTACCAGGGCTGCATAGGGGGTAGGGGGAAGCAGCTTTAAATCTAGATAAATTGTTTGGGTACAATTTGGTACAAACCTTACTATGTCATATAATAAATGCGAAAGTAACTCTTTTAGTTTGTATTATAGATTACTGAACCGATTGAAATACATCTTCTCTGAAAGAAATACGCTTCTATTATCCGGGTGTGGAAAGTAGTTTATCCGGGACGTGGGAGGAACCGGAGGAAAAAGTTAGTAAGTAATGTTGGTAAAGATCCAACCTTTGTGCTTTTCGTGTAAGGTATCCTCTTTTGAGTTACAAATCTAAAATTTGGTGAACTTATCAAAGTATATTTATCCATCTATATATTTGTTTGAAGTTTCAAGTTTAATCTAAGAACCAGTAACTACGAGAGACACAATTCCTACCTACATCTTATGGAGGATGCAACAAAATAAAGAAGTAGAAGAAAATTCCGCTCTCACATTACCTCATATTCAATCTAATGAAAATCTCTGGCCCAACACACACTTGGCACAAAACTGAGAGTAACTCGATCGCTTTAATCAATTGTAAAAAACGCCCGTCACTGTGTTCAGTCGGAAAATTTAATAAAAATGTACCGAAGCCGCGCCGGTGCGGTGTTGGTTTACACGAGTGGAGTCGGGGGGCGAGCTACGTATAGAAGTTTTTCTTTTTTCGTGAAAATGTTTAATTTACCTCAATACGTTTGTTACGCTACAATATTCATGAATTTAACGGTATTTGTTTAACTTTGGCGTTGCCCGAGAGATCCATTTCATTTTTGCAATTTGCAACAAAAATAATTTGATGAGATCACAAATCGACGCCTTAAAGAGAAAACCTCGTACATGAAAAAATAAAATCTGTTCAGGAGGAACCAATTGGATGATATTTGCGACGTTTTATTTCGAGAAACGCAATAAAATAAATCCGAGCAAAATTGCTTTTCTGAGGTTTTTACTCTACATATAGCGTCGAAATATGTAAACAAATCAGATTTTTCGAAAAAAATATGTATCAGATGTGCCTAAACTGATGAATAATCATACTTATAGAAAATTTTCATTACTTACTCATTTATAATTGGAAAAAAAAACTACCTTTGTTCACAACTTTTTCCCCCTGATCTAGCAATACAAACAACACATGAACAGCTTCAACAAACATACATAAATCAATTACTTTGCGTGTATCAGTTACATGCACATATATAATAAAACGGGGAAAAATGTTTATAAACATGTGTATAGAATTATATCGAGCGTAGTTTGAGTGACGAAGCGAGCACACTTTATTTTGACTCTGGTAATGTTTGAACAAAATCTAAGAAAATGTGTATTGTTGAAGGTAATGATGCTAGTACATTTAAGAGCAGTTTAAGAATAAATGTTGGTATTTTTTCAGCGACAATTTCTAGTGATGCATTTCAAAGTTGGCTCCTGTTAGGCATTTATTTGCAATACCCCAAATATTTGAGAACTAGCTTCAGCTAGCGGTTTCTCCCGTTTCCCGAAGGAATTACTGCCGAGTTTCATCAAAATTCGTCCAGCAGTTTTTGTGTGAGAGTAACTCACCTACATCCTCACAAAGTTTCGTATTTACAATACTAATATGATTATTTTTCCAATACGTAACTATATTTTATACAGCCAGTTAAAGATAACTGTCGAATGTGAGAATATTCTTTTTCCCCTACATTCATCATATATCATATAACCTACATAATTGCGACAATCATGGTGATTCCATTAAACTCTATCTCCACGAACATATCAAACACACTCGTGAAGCACCCGACGTCGATTACTGAACCATTAACCTTCTAGCACCACTCCAACCAAATAGACAAACCTCTACACAACCCAAATTGTACCCTATCTAGTTCTAATACAATCTATAATCCTTTGTTGGACAATAGCCAAAGATCATGCTATATGTCAATTGATTTTGAATTCTATTTCTGTTACTTAAGATTACATTTCGAATGGTAGTTTTTGGAAAGATGTTAAGCTTTTTACTGACTTTAATAACAGTTTGCCAAACTGAATTTCAGTCTTAAATGTTGGGAATAAGGTTGAAATTGCTGTGGTAAATGTTCGCAAGACGCAAGGATTTCTAGTGGTGATTCCAATTGAGTATTTTTTTCTGGAAATAAAAAGGTTTCAATAACCGGCCAGCACTTGAAGAGGTTTGTTGAAAAAGATCTCATTATTGAGTTATTCTATACTTTTGAAGAGCACTCGTTGGCGAATAATACGAAGTTCGGCCATTCTGAGAATGTGAAGTTATTATTGAAATGTTTGAGTAGATAATTAAATGTATGAAAACACGTGAGAATTCTAAGAGGTCATTGGTCGTTCTGTTGACTTTATAGGTCATCTGACCAGGTAGACTAAAGTGCAG
>JAKRBP010000181.1:152970-172030 GCA_022398575.1 Heliothis subflexa | reverse complement strand
AAAAAAAAAAACTCATATCTCGTTATACTCGTGTTATGATAAGTGGCGAGCGTAATCATCATTTACTTAGCTGGATTGCCGGGCTCTTAATGACTGCCTTTATTATACACATCAGAGTGGTAGGTGTGGAGCTGCGCTTAAATGAGCTGCACAGTTAAATCGTTAGCTAAAGGATATAAAATTTTGTTGAGGAAGTTTTAAATAATATTCCCCGTTCAATAAAGTGCTTCGGAAAGGGTTTATTCTTGAGATATCTCTATGGTGCTCCACTCAATTGATCGGCTTACGTCTTGAGTGCGCCTTGAGTCCTGGGATGCGGGTCTCGGATGCTATTGTTAGAAAAATTGCGTTGTAGTAGCCATTTTTGAAAAGCTCCACTTTGTTGTTCAAAATGAAAATATTTTAACTTAAAATTGTATTGGAAAATATCTAGATGTCCCTTTTTTAAACCTACTTAGTTACAAATATTTATTTTATTTGCTTCCCTTCGGTATAATGTCTCCTTGTATTTCGTATGCCATTACCAGATTACATGACATTACCAGAAGATCCTCGCTTAACATCGGACAGGTAGCTTTGTTATGTCATCTAAATAAAGTATAAATGTCATAATACCTGCTAAAGCTCTTCTAAAACTCGTAAAATTCATCAATGCAAAAACAAATAGCCAATTTGTGTAAGAATTTTCATACTAAATCGTAGTTATTTAGCATGTTGATATTGTTCAGGACATCGCAGTTACTCCTCACGAACTATTTATACAGCCAATTGTTTAGACAGGTTGCTAAACCATCGCCTACGCACGCGTAATACGCAGGATAAGTGTACCCTTCAGTCCTAAATTAGCAAGAAAACAATGGAACATGGAATGGTGGAACGGGAACCATTGCTTTCTTTTAATAGCCTTCCGTAATATAAGGCCCAACTTGACATAATCGCACGTTAATTCTTAGTTGTCAATTAACGAGAGCACACGCCCCACACATCACGTATCATTACGATCAGCTTTGACAAGCTAATTGGCTTTCGGTTTTCGAATTTAAGTTCGGCCACTTTCGGCTGGTTTCGGGCCTATGACTCGTGCGCACCGGTTCTGCGGATTTTAGTTGCACCTTACTACAATCACTTGTGACTTAACTAGAGCACTTATCCGGGCGTTTTTTGCAACATCGGTTTGTATAAATCAATGAGCGGATCTGTCAATCTTGCTAATGCTGTCTCTTTTTAATTTTAAGGATTATGTTGTGGCATTGGTGTATGCTTTTAAGGGATTATAGAAAGTTGTTGATTTCAACTATTTAAAATGTTAGGGCATCCGTCTTATAAAAAGCTATTGACAGTGATGTATCGAGATAGTGACACTAAGTTTGAATAAGATTGTGCATTTACTTTCTATTGTAGAAATTAGAGTAACTGACTATTTAATCCGATACTTCTATTATACAAAGGTGTCATATTTTATAATTTTCTCACATAATTGTAACAGGCAAATACGATGGTTTAGTCCGTAGCAGCCCTATTGTGGGTCACCGATGGAGTCAAACAGAGGTTAACCAATTGTTTGCCGGCTAATCATGTTTCAAACTAAGCTATTGGTTTAAACTTCGACAGCGTAATTTGAACTTAACTGTAAAATTGACGTGATAAACTTATTGAGAAAGTATTTGTAAACAATAAGAAAGCTTTTGAGATTTTCACACGATTTTGTTTCATAAAGTGGATAATAAAACAGTAATGGTAAATAATGCTTAAATTGAATGGTTTATATCTTGATAAAGTTGATTATACCGATTAATATATTTATTTTCGACATTATCAATGCTAATTCACTTTGCTACAGTGCAGTAGCGAAAATTTATGTACACATGAAAACGATCATAAAAAGCAATAGCGGCTATAAAGTCGGATCTTTTAATGCAACTCGTTTGTATCGATAATCGTTTTTATATTACGTTACTTTGATATTCTTTGCCAGATAACGACATCTAGATTGGTCAGTAAATGTGTCAAGATGAAAATTAAAATTTTCTTTGAAGGTCTTATTGGGGAAGCAAAAACTTTAATAAATGTTCACTGGGAAATGATACATTCGCGAGTTTCGTATCTCTTTTCAATCAGTAAAATACCGTCAGACGTCTCATACAACTCCTGATTAATGACGTAAAATAACGTAAAAACACGAATCTCCTTATACAAAAGAAATTTCCGATTTTTAAGATCGACCTCAGTACCAATAATTTCAAGTCCTGAAATTTCACTGAAGCCTCATTAATCATGTATAACAACAAAGCTCATTAAAGGTGCATTTGTAATTGTCAATTTCGGCAGTGTTTTATACCGGTACCCACTAAACTGCGCTGTCAGTAAGAACCTTAGCGCGAAGTTAATAAGAACCATTTTTCAATGACCCAGATTTGAGATTAAGGGTGTCGATGTCAAAGATGCAGGCAGTAGGTTCGCTAATTACAGCGTTATCATCAATCACTTCAATGAATGGAGAAGGGAAGTGCAAGTTTTAAGAAAAGAGTGATCACTCAACTCTTTGTGATTCAAATACAACCTTAAAGCAATATAAACTAAGTTGGAAGTTCTAAATCACATGATTCAATTAACTACAGCTTTGGTTGTCAGACCCCATTTCCGAGGCTTATTGTCATTGTAATGATACTGTCCAAGTCCATTGATTCTCCTTGATATTTTGAAACACTGGAGCTTCAATTGGGAACAAGGATATGTTTAAGGAAATTGCGATGATTTGGCATCGTATTATAATATCTCATTCAAACTCCTTACAGTGATACTTTCACATGTCAATCTTGATTGAAATCTCAGTGACCTGTGTGATCTCATGGTGATCTCTGAACTTTTAATACTCTTATAATTATAAAACATTTACTATAACAATATTGAAATATATTGGCAGTAAACATTCGTGAAAGTAGAACACGAGCTTTGAAATTAGATTTAAAACTCCGAAAGTCTGAACGCTATACAAACTTTTCTTAAATCCGCGTACATAAACAAAGATTCAAAGGAGTTTATAATAAAATTCAAAATCCAATACAAACTAAAGCCAATATTTGGTAAATAAAATGGTTTACAAATAAAACCGTTACCACGTAACCGATAACTCAAGTGGGCGAGACCGCAGACCAATATTATGCAATGGAAAAACCAAATTAGACGCCAAACAACAATCAAATTGCATTGAAAAATCACAGAAATCCTTCAAACAGTCCTCTATTGCTATCGTACTAAAGTACACAGTGTGTTTAGCGTCAATTTGAGAGATGAACATAATACGAGCTACCTGACTTTTGTCAATTGTCCGTGTCGTTTTAACAATTTGTTGTCACATGGCTCTAAATGCGGAGCACTGGAGTCGAAATTAGAATGTGCTGTTGGTAAATAAACGGTGGTGTAAGTAGGTGTGGGTGGATGGGCGCCAGTGGGTGTGATAATTCGTCTCGCATACACAAAGAGTGCCGTGAGAGAGTGATATTGCTCCCGAAAACGAACGCGTAGTGGTTTACATACGAATTAGAGGCGTGGGATAGGTGAAAGGTCGGCGGGAAACTTTTAGGATCCGATAACACTGTCCGAGTAAACTTTGAAGTACCGAGCGTCAAATTGGCCTGAGTACGGGAACTGTTATCGCGTTGTTGACTAACGAAACAAACACTGTTCCAGGCCTGTGTGGTGGTCAACATACTAATGCATCTGAACGTTAAAAGTCGAAAAATGTACTATCATTGTAACGGTCTAGAAACTTTCAAGGCTTGCATAGCTTCGGTTTTTAGGTCAAGCTAAGAGTTGAGATTTTCTAAATACTGACATAAATAAGATTACGTAAAGCCTCTTGTAGTCTTAGCAAGTACGGCCTATGTTGTATGTATTAGAACGAAATATGCTGAACTTTTTGAATGGAGTATAATAGCATTCGTCAAGCTTATTGAATACTGAAAACTTTTTAAACAAATGTTCACAATACAGAATGCAAATAGGTGTAGTGTTTAGTCCTTTATGGGTTTGTAGTATTAACTGGTTTGTTTCTCTTTTATAGGCATACGAGCTATCGACCCTGACGGGGACACAAGTGATGTTGCTAGTCGCGTCAGAGACGGGCCACGTGTATACGTTCGCGACGCGGAAGCTGCAGCCGATGATCACGTCAGACTCGGGCAAGCGGCTGATCCAGACGTGCCTCAACTCTCCGGACCCGCCCACCACCAGCGAGCAACGCATGGCTGCGACGGGCTACGAGGAAACTGAGCTCACGTATAACGTAGTAGACGAGGATATGAAGGTGAGGCAATTGGCGTACGCGGGCTCCACGCAGTACCCGCTAGAACACCACCCCGGGCTGGCGCCCTCGCCGCTGCAGCAGTACCACCAACACCCCCCGTGCCCGTCGCCGCTGCCGCTCAGCTCGCTGGGCCAGCCCTACTCGCACGCTCACCTCTCACACCCGCACATGTCGCATCACCCACAGCGGTAGTTCCGATGGCACTTAGGCTAAATCCCGACATCGACGCGCCCCTGTGGCAGGTTACGACTGTTTAACGAGATAGTCACGTTCTAGATTAGCTTTTTTAGATAAGAGAAAGAATAATATACAAGCAATAAACTGTTTTGTTAATATATTTTGTAAATATTTTGACGAGTAGATTGTTTTCGCTGATCACGTCGCTCCAGGTTTGAGTTACGGACGTGTTTATGAAAGTTTTGTTTTTTGCGTAATATAATGAAAATGTTCAGTGTATGTTGATGAGCGAACGTCTCATAACCGATTGCGATTCAAGATTGACGTATTCATTCAGATCGTTAAAGATAAGAAGAGCCGTGGACGCAAGAAATGAATTATCACGTGGTGGAATTTTACGCTTCCGTTGACGGAGACTTCATCATTTATCACGATTATTTTCTCAGTAATTTTCTAATAGATTTGGGAAAGGTATAAATTATAAAATTTCACTGTGGCTGTAGCTCAAAATTCAATTTAAGTATGATGATTCAATTAAAATCTATCGAAAATCCTATCAATGAAATTGATGATCTGAGCCACAGAGATGTCCAATCGGATAGATCGGTGTTTAGTAGCGAAATAATCTGATTTAAAATCGTTTTATAATTAACGCCACGGACCGGTTTATCGTTTAGAGTGACGACTCGGAAGTGGGAGCGGTCGCGCTACTATTGATTCATTATTGTGAATGAATCGGCCTTTCATTCTAGCTCTTTGTAAAGTTCACCTATTCGGAACGGCGCTTAATAATATTGATTATAGACCAAATCGTGGAGAGACGACGCTTTAACGACCATTCTATTAGCATACGTTGTAAAGTTAAATGCGGCCAAAGAAAAAAGAACTGAAAAACTAGACTGTAAAAGTATCGGTGGCGGTGAATATTTATGAAATACCAAAGAAAAGAATGAAAAAACTAATAACAAAGTAGATAGCAGGTGTTATTTGTAACTAGAGACAGTTTCCAATTATCAAGGCAGCGCGCTGTCGCCTCAGGTTCTAAGTCCACCCGGCCCCATGATCCGGATTATCAAGAAACTTAATTGAAAATTACTTTCGGTGGTACCGCCAGTGATTATTATAAATTCTCCTGTCAAACTCGATGGCGGCCATCGAGTTACGGGGAAAATCAATCCCGAGTAACGCAGTAGCTTTCACACCGCCTCGTGCACGTCACGGCGCAATCCAGCAGACGCAACGTACCACACGTGGATTATATCAACCAGATAACTATCGCGCCTAATTGTGTTCCGTATCGTCTTGTTCGCGCGTATGGATAATCAATGAAGCCCGCGACTGATCAAATACACCCAAATACGGCGCGTTCGACGTGTCGATTCATTGAGCTGCTCGGATTCGATTCGATTCATCCATTAAGCGCTGAACACACCTTGCGCCGCTAATCGGACACTATTTATTCATCGATTTGTACCCAGTAGCTGCTCTCGCTGCCGTCGCGTCGATTGCACCCGACGATTAATTCTCGTACCTAATTTGCATATCGTTTTAATTTCGAACTCATCCGGCGCCCACTGAGCCTTCGCCCCCGACCTCGAATATCGCTTGTCAGCTCCGATATGTTGAAATCGATTACGTCGATTCGTTCGTTTCGCGGGCGGATCGATAAAAATCTCTCGTCTTCAGGTGGGTCGTTCTCACCGAGTTCACATTTGACGTACGGAAATAATACGTCCGGACTGATACCGATCGTTATTGTTCGCGCATCATCGATAAGTCGAATCGATTGAAATATTCACGCGGTAATTACGATTCTGAGAGATAAGCTCGTCCCGCGACGAGCGCGCTTTGAGATCTCTATCGCGCAGTGTTCTATTCGCTGTACATGTTTTCGTGACTTTGTTATGTGTTGGACATACCGTATCTCGTTTAATGTGTCTTAATATTCAAAGGCGGCATTTTTCTCTCCCGCTAGGAACAGTTTCACCTGTCATCACTGTGCAGTCGTTTACATAAATATAATTCTTTACGTATTCTCCGCGTGTAATATATGCGTCGTCTGGTGTGTCTGTTCCGTGAATATAAACTGTATTAGCCGCGCGAGTGTTTGGCGTAACGCTGCCTCGTAGGATGCAGATGCTCTTGTGCATGAATTAGCGGTATAAATGTGGAAGTCGGTCAGTGCCCTCGCTTGCCCGTATCCCCTAATCGAGAATACGCGTGTTTCGTAACATCTCGCGAACTCTTGAGTTTTCGCTTTCGACGTGCGCGTGCGTCGTAACATTCCTGTGCCGATGGTTTCTTTCTGTTTCGCATCACGTTCACATCTCCCGACTAAGACTGGTAAAAAAGGCGTAGTGGCGACTACAGCAGTTGTTGACACGAATCGTAAATTGTTAATGTTTTTTAGTTGCACAGCTTTCGTGCAATGAGGCTTAGGGCGCGTTTCCAACAGCGGCAGTGAGTCACGCGTCCATAACGTATTCCGCACGCGGACTGCTCGAGACGCGTGGCGTCTATTCTCCACATCGCTCAGTAATCGCTCGTTAGGCGTCTCGCACCTCGCTTTATTAACTTATCAATACTATTGTTTTGATAAACGCTCGGGACGCAATTTCTGTTGACTCATCGTATTGTACCGGCTAATGTGCCTACATAATTGTCTGAGTGTAAGCCGATTGGTCGCCTTGTGCAACTCAAAGGCAACAATAAAGCTAATTTGACTAATAGGTGCCTTGTAATCATCGCCGCGTGTGGTTCTAGGATTACAAGATTGCGGCGCCGACTTTCTTCACTGTTTCGTATCATCGGTTAATGAACGTCGCTCGTTCTGCGCCTATTGTTTCAGTTTCAGCTTTATTTGTTCTTTTGTTTGAGCCGGTTTGATTATCCCGCTGGGGACATACGTGTGTGTAGGTACATTTTAAGGAAACGGTGATCACAACCCTGTCGGAGCCTGTGTCTCTGTTGGTGCGATCAATAATTTATATTCCACGCGTGAACGCAACGCCGGTTCAATATTTTAAAAATTATTTTATGTTTGCGAAATTTACGTTAAATGATCGGTTCTGCCCTGTAATTAACGTGGTGCCGCCCGACCACCCGGACGCAAGATCGATGGACTTACAGTCGATCAGCCATAAGGCTAATATTCGTAAACCGCCTTTGCCGTGTCCTCGGTCGGCGGACAAATGAAGAGATCCGTCCAGCGGCGTCCAAACGGGAGGCACTCTCAATTTGGTGAAATTTTGACAAGAGCAATGACCGTAATAAATACCATTTGCGCCGTCATTTGGGTAATGAATCGGTGTATCATGTGCGAGGCAAGTCGCCGGCCTGTCGAAGGGTTCCGTTGCATCTAACGTGAGCACATTTAATGCTGCAAGTCGGGTTGGTTAGGATTTGGGCAGTGCGTTATTTCGAGAGGCCCGAGCTTCTGGTTCAGTTATCCACATTCGCAGTACGTATAATTTTAGGAGTTGCGTTGGGCGAGCACTCCGTGCACTATTACGGCAGCCTGCGCCCGCGCCGCTCTGTTGCATAATTCAGACACGAGCCCCGCCGTTTGCATTCCGATACTTGATATGTGCTTTCACATGTATTTATGGACAAGATTTTGTGTCTCCGTAATGTTTGGCGAATAAATAAATTGTGTTTAAGGCATAAATACAATGGGCGAGCCGGCGGCTCCCCTCGTTACGTCGGCGAATGTAAAGTCCGAGTAGCTTCTTGTGTTGTCGACATGTCAGCCGCTGAGATATATCCGCGGGTCGCTTGATGCTCGCTTATTTCGTTGTTTAGGTGCTTCGTTACACCGCGGTTTATGTCGGCGCTTACAAATTGGCGTGCCGGGACGCCCCAGCGTAGGGCGTCACAAATCCTCGACGAAATTATGCCCCGACGTTAACATTGTACATCATTCTTGTGTGGCGACGTACCACTGACACGTTTATTAATTCCGCTCTCACATTTATTATCTCCTCAACAAACAACCTGCCCGTTTTGATGAACGACTTATTGTAATAAATAGCCAGTTGCCTCGCGGTCACCAACGGCGCTGACACTAAATCCTTAAAGCTACGTTCTATATGTCAAGTAAACATTCTAGTGGCCGGTGCCAGCTAATCCGAAGTCAACGTCATTATCTAGGAGCTGCATCGGGTCTAACAATTCCGCTCACATCTCACTTACCGCAATCCTAATGATTTGCGGCGGAGGTCCCCCTTTGTATGCGTCGGACACGGTCATTCGTATGCACGTTGTTGTGCTGCTATCCCGGGCTGCATCTCCGCAGGCTTCCGCGAGACCCGCTTATCCGTGGTCACAGGACGCGCCCGGATTACTTCTATCTAGCTTTTTAATTCGCTTCGATTAATAAGTGCAGCCCGCATTGTCTTTCTGTTATGTATGCGTCCGATTATGCGATCTCGTTTACTGGATTGACGCGGGACGCGCCTCATCCATTATAGATTTAACCGGGAGTGTATCGTCCGACTGGATATGCCAGACGGCTGTGTCATTTCGATAATTGGACCCTCGATTATATGCCACTTGCGCAATTTACAAACATCTGTGCTAGATCCTTTGATTGGCAGCTATTGCGTCATCTGGATTTATATAAGGCCAATTAAGTGTTTTGTTTTTAATTAAATACAATGTACTATAGCTGGCTGGCCGCATTTATAACATTGAAGCGTTCATTGGCCCAAAGGAATTAGCAGTAAAGCCCAAACTATTCGCGTTTACGTCACCGACGATGTTTGAAATGAACGGTCGGACGTTACGTATCGAGATCCGAGTCGATTAATTCGACGAATCTGAGGCGGCCCACTTCCTAAAACTAGACTGGGAGACGCAGATGGTTAAAATTAGGCCCGCGCCGAGAATAGCGTAAACTGCGAGCGCGCCGCGTCACCGCGCGAGCCGACCTGCTTTAGATATTGTGTTACAGTACATCAAATCAAATCGATCTGTTTCTCAGCCATCACTCTACCGTATTTACTATACACATGATTTAAGCCATGAATCATACCAATGAAAACAGAGAATTCTGCGTTTTTAAACAGACCGCGTGTTGGGAAATAGGTGAAGACAATCCAATTTTTAAAATAGTTGAACTATACATAAACTGATGCCGATGTTTTTACGAAGGTCATTAAACTGATTGAAATTTAAAATAATTCGTACACGTTCAACTAACAACATCAGATCGGTTGTCCACGTGCTCGGATAAAAATAAGTTTGGTTATTTCTAATGTTCGACGTCCCGTTCCACACAATGATCAGAACCAAAAAACAAATGACTCAAAATATTCGCACAAGAACATCGGTCATAGCTCTTTATCGTAACATGACAGCATTTTTTTGAAATTATTGTTCAAACAATGTTACCTCCTGTTATTGAAAGAACACAGCTTATCGATCAGCTTTTGTATCGCGATCTGTGCGCTGTTTTGGCTTCATCACTGTGCAAGCTAATATCTGTTGTGTGTTGTACATCTCTGGTGTATCTAGTAATGTCTTCACTAGTGGTCATCTTGAAATGGTATTGGATATGGTGCGGGGCAATGGTTCCGCGTCCATAAATTCAAACTAGCGTCCCAGTTGAGGTCCGACCGTTACCGCGTGGGAAATGATTGGGTCCCGGCCTCGGTCGGTAAGGCTTTGTTAGGACGATTGTCCACCGGAGTGGTGTAGATGCTCCGATAGGCTGTGTATAGTGCGCCTTCGCCCGCGGTGACAGCTACGTGGGAACGTCGACCGGGATTGTGTGTAAACGCCATAGTTATTTGGATGCAATTGTCATTTTTGTTTTTGAAGATTTATGCTGGCAATTTCATGGCCTGTTGTACGATTTAACTCTCAACTGTTGACCTTCTATGGCTTTTTGATGTAGTGTTTTGCGTAAACGTTTCAGTGACAACTTGTATTAGTTCTTCAGTACCTATCTGTATTAACGGTTGATCTTCAAAGGGCAAACGATTTCAATTTTCAACGCCATGTATGGCATCCGATGCAGCCTCGTTTATTCTATACATATTGTTATATTCTCCTTACTACGAACACTTGTGCACACAGAGTGGAATTGTACTTCCAGATATAATGTATTCAACACGCGTCTGGCGCTAACTCGACGGCCATTCAGTACTGAAAACAAATCCTTAGCTTTTGTGACCGCCGATCCATCATAACACTTTTTCTATAGGCCAGTATCATCGAGCTTTACACAAACAAAACCCTTTCAAATGCAAATCGCCAGTACGTGCGGATTAGTTCCGCTCACATTCGTGGGAAATGTCCTAAACATAATATAACAAGACCGCTCAAAAGAGACTAATTGTCGTTTTAAACATTAACCTTATAAGGCCACCTACATAAACGGTGATATAATCGTTGTATTGGCTCATGGCTGCATTAGAATGAGGCGTAGGCGACGTCCTTCCACTTCGAGCGTCGATCGTGTAATGCCCGCGTTTGCTACACATACGGGCGCGTGCACTCCTGCGCATGATTTATGTATGACCACTGCAGTTGGTTCATTTAACTAGATATGTTCCGGAATTATTGTGTTGCGGACAACTATCGTACCGTTGTGATCGTGTCGTGAATCTCAACTAGTTGATGCGCCTAGAGCGAAGGTGATTTTCCACCAACCTGCATGTGTTTATCTATCACCTCTGTGTTTTCATCTTACGCCGAAATGAGGCTAAATTCAGAGCTTTTTCCTTAAACTCGCCTTCTCGTTTGCCAAAATAATTGTTTCAGTTTAATATAGTCAGTAGACTTGATATGAGCTACATATCGAAGCCTTGTTTATGGGTCTCTTAATGCGTAATCAATGCCTGTCACCGTCTCTTTAATCAGCCCAGTCACCAAAATTACCTTCATTAACAAAGCCGGCCTTTCTTTAAAAAACTGTATCAAAAAACCTGTTGCTTTTTTCTCTAGAATCGAATGTCCCTTTTAAAATCTGTAGCAAATTAAATTGGTTGCATTAAAAGGAAAGTAAATTTTGAAACCTGAATAAACAACTATATGTGTGATTGTCTGGCCCGCACACAGCTATATGTATACTTTTATTAAAACGAAATACTGTGTCCAGAGATGGGCCATTACCGATCGATTAACGAATGGTCGTGTAAGTTTGGATTGTTCAATTTGCCGCGTGTTAGACGAAAGTGGTGTTATAAATAGTGCAGCGACAGATGTAGGAAGTGTCGGATGCCATTCATAGTTCGGTGCGCCGCGTCCCAGGCTCTGTTCCAGAGATTGGATCGTAAAATCGTGCCGATGTTTCTCCGCTTTTGAAACTGCACACTAAGTTACAAGAAACCAGCGGGAAAGTTGAAGGTTTTGAATTGATCCTACACTTGTTAAATGTTGGAGGCTATAATATAACGATTCGTAAAATGATTTCATAAACCACTAGAATTATGGAAATTAGTTTAGCAGGCCCGTGAGTCACATAGACGATAAAATAATTCCGCTTAATTTAAGATATTCTCTGATTTCTATCAGGTAGTCAAAGGTGTTAATTATGTCGAAATAAAAATTCTAGAATCTAGATGTCAAAATGTTGTATCATCAAACATAGCCATGAGTACCTAAGTTTTGTGGGATTTCTTTCGCGACTTGCGCCACAGTTTATTCGTAGATAAACCGATGAAATCGCGTTGGATTCGCCGCTGATCCCGCAAATTTGACGCTAAAACGACAGGCTCCGACTAATTTTATTGCTATAAGTAATCCTTTTGTCTGGCTGCACTTAAGTGTGACTGTAAAAGTGTCGGCGATTACTTTACACTTTTCCTAAAAGTAATTTAGCGTTTAGCGATTTATCTTCTGTTACAAGCTATTCATTTCGGTATGTTCGCTCCGATATATTGTGTTACTAACACGCGTGCGCTCACATAATGCTCGGTAATATAACTTTTATTAAGTTATGTCGATAAAATCTAACTAGTTTTTACGTTATCTTGGGAAAAGTCATTCGATTTTCTCACCCATTTATACTTATTAATGTTCACGAGGGGCTTTATGTCAATGTAACTTTTACGCGTCAAGGCAGTACACAGCTTTTACTTGGTGTTACTTTAATTATTTAAAAAAGTTTCAACCTTGTGAAATGTTGGCTAACTGTATCAAATTAATGTGTAGGTATGTAATCGAGCCCCGGTGGGCTGCCGGCCGGTTGATCGATAACACGCCTGTTTATTTGAACCGTATCAATTCAGGACCGATTCGCCGTAAAACCAATATTTATTGTAATTTTTTAAAAGAACATTCACGTCGGAACGTGACTTGAATATTGTAATTTTTGCAATGAGCACTCGCACGATAATGACCATATTTTCTCAATGAAAGGCCCGCTTGGCTACGTAAACTTCGGATTTCAAGATCCGATCGGTTGCATCACAATCTGCACCGAAAGCGGTCGTAAACTGACGAGCCTTGACAGCATAGTATCGGGTTTTGTGATCTGTGACATTGCGGAATTGTCTATCTACCGTCCTTATTGCTCTAACTTGTGTTAATTGTTGTTAGATAAGGATGCAAAAGTCTCCACGTTGACGCTCTCACTTCCGCCCGCCCACGACTGCGCGAGCGCAACCTACGCGACCTAACTTACTTTTTAAATCGCAAGCCGGTGGTCTCGTCGCCACAATTGTTAGTGACTGTTGCCAGATTTATATCAAAATGAATTCGAATGTTAAAATTTGAATTTTTAAAAGTTTTGTGCCTTCGCGAGTGAGTGACGTCACTGAGTAGGTGGTGCGCGCGATAAAAAGCGTTCGCTGTACACTCGGTGTTACACAACCTTTCGAAATGGCCATCCTCCTTAAATTATGACTTAATTCTGTTCTCTCTTTTGTGCTGTTATACGATATTATGTTTTGTAATAACGGTACCTTCTGCAATATCTACGGTGTCATTCGGTGTCACTATCGCTCTCAACTTTATAGTTGCGGATTTAAAATTCTACATTAAGCCGAATATATTTTTTTACAACGTTTGCTCCAAAAAATTACTCGGTAAATATTGAATTTTATCTTTTCGATTATACGCTCAAAATTCAGCACTGAACATTTGTTGTTGTATGAAATGCGCTCGAATTCTCTCAATAAATTATAGTTTACAACGCAAGTCTATGTTAGTCTAATAAAGTTAGTAGCAAATGTAGTCGGAGACGTATACACGGACCGTAACTCAGTTCCTCGCAGATCGAATCATACAAATCAACAAGTCATTAACATAAAACCATCATAAATAGCTGATATATCAAAACGGAATGACGCATAGAATGTAGCGAGACAAGAGGAAAGACAAACAAACAAACTTACGTGACTCGCTTTACCAAATCACACGAGACGCGAGCCTTAGCATAATAAAACGTTTATGTTCGCTATGTACATTTTGTTCATATATTTTCGCGTTATTTAACTGTAAGGAAGGTACGGAATCGCAGAAATAAATTTTGAATGCCGCCCGATAAGTACAAGCAGTTTAAAAGAAGAAGCGGCATTCAAAATTTACATTTGTGACACAAATCGATTACTGTAAGGTTTACTCTAATGCATTTTACTCATTAATTCTCAGGCCATTTAACGAGTGCCATCCTCTTTGTAGTTTTAAGTCCAACGATTACTGAATTTGAATGCATCGAATTAATTTTAAGGACCACACATAGATCATTCTGTCACAAGACCCTTCCATATTCCAATTGGTGCTAAATGTTGGTGCTGCTGCAGCGAAACGGTTACATTCATGGGTGATCTCTTAAAAATTGTTTCATAATAATTTTAATGGTAAAATTTCTAATATATATTTTTATTATGTAGTTAGTTAGTGACGTGTCCTGAAGGACAAAGTCCTGTTATTGATACCTGTATGTACGTAACATTCCCAGTGTGCGCTTCAGTGTATATTTTTAACATTGTTTGTGATCCATCCAGAGTAACGAGTTTAATGTAAGGCATGTTGTGTGTTTGAGCGACTTCTGGAACGTTTGGCCGATGCTTTGTTACAATATTTTTGGACTTCGTGATACCTGAGTTGGCGTGGGCGACGCACGATGCCCGCTCACCGCAACCAATTTAGTGGTTTTACAATGAATATTAAATTAACTATTTAGCTAATTTAGACTATGTCAAGACCAATTTTTACCATTTATTTTCGAACATAAAGATTTAGTTGTTTAATTGCTTATTTATTTCTATATAGTTCTTAAATTATTCTCATTTATGTTATAACGAAGCATCAGTCAACACATAGTTCAATTTTACTAGTATCCAAATTTTTATAAATGGCTAAGTATAGTGTAGTAAGCAAGTGCTAGTAAAATTGGATCTCGCGATTTTGACGTTGATACAATAATAATAATAAATTAATATATTAAGTGTTAAGTAACGTATGTATCCTAACAAGTGATGCGGTTGTACACTCAGCCACATAAATTGCTTTATTGGCGTTAGCTTGTAAATACTTATTCAACAGTACTTAAATTAATAAAGTTTAATGCAAGTTCGTCAACATTTTTGAAAGTTTGTTGTTGCTGACTGTACTTATGAAGACTTATCGAAGTGTCTTATTAGTGCCTTATGAACGACCAAGTGAGAAGCCGAAGATTGTACTTAAAATTAAACTTAATGACTGTTCCTCAGTATTATATTACGGAATCTCTGAATGTCAGGCCTCTGCAACTGTGGTCGCGATATTGCTATAATTGGTACTTAATTAATGTTTGAGCACTAAGTTAACCAGACGCTAGTCTAGAATTTTTAGAAATGTCTTGAATGTTTTGATTATTTAAATACTGGCAATAGTTCAAATACATTGACACTTCACTTGTATTCATGTCACATCCTTCACAATTCACATAAAGAGGTCAGTATTAATTTGAATGTACTCAATAAGTAAAAAGTTATGAATTCATTCCATTATTCACGTTTCATAACAGCACAAAAAGCGCTATTACAGTTGAATGATATCATCATTTCCTTACGTCTTGTTCCCGAATCTCATTCGACAAGCGAAGTGTCAATCATGAAATTAGGCACGCCGTTGACAGAAACATTAGCCGAACGGCGAAAAACAAAGGCAAAAACATCGAAAACATATATTTAAATATGAAATTAAGTTTTTCGACGGGCGCTCATTGCTTTCCAAGACGATTATTCATGTTTCGCTGATAAATGTGCGACGTGCAATAATTCCATTCTCGTTTAAGAGCTTGTTCGTGTTAAGGCCTCTACACACACGCGGTAGCTACGTGTATATTTTCGTATGAAATTTATAGCTCTCATTATAATATTTATACTAAGTTTTGACGTGCGACTTTATTGTGGTCCGCGTGTGTGTAATCGCTTGATATACTTCGTTGTAACGATGACTACAGAAAATTGTTTGCAAGCTGTAAATGGAAATTAATGAGCTGCCCACTGTCATGTGGAAATCACGTCGATGTTCGTAAATTATTTATGCGAGTATTAAGCTGTCGCAAAAATTTACAATACCTATTAAAAAGTTAATGTTGAAAATGTTAATTAATTCATTTACACTTTGTAATATATTTTGGGCGATTTCTACAATATATTAACATGGATATTATTCAGTGTTATGACAATATTTGTGGAACATTTACTCCGATGGTTGTGAAATGGCCGACTGTATTTCATGTATTTCAGAGAGGGAATTACTCGATGGTTAAGTTTTACTATGAGGTCACGCGGGACGTGACACCGCCCGCCGTGACACCAGTAATGACAATGTGATAGAAACAATACCTAAAGACGCTAGATCATTGTTACTGTAAAATACATTTTTTTTGTAAATATGTACAATAAATAACATAATAAGCGAGGTCTTGTAATACTAGATGCAATGTTGTACAAGTTTTTCTATTTAAATATTTTTTTGAAAGATTTAATCTACTCTATTTTTAATAAACTTATTTTATCGTTTCGAGTAATTTATATAATGTGGTTGTACAATGTCGTAGATGAAATCAGAAGAGACATTACAAAAAATAATAAAATGTTGAAAAATCTTATCAGGTTTTGTATTGTGACTAAGATCTTCCTACCTCCCCATCCACTGTCGGATTTTCCCTGGGAACTTGGTCCATTATGATGTCCCGTGCCAGAACTTGAAGTTTCACTCCAGTATTGCTTTACAAACTTCCCGAAGTAAGTATTTTTTCTTTTCAAACCTTTGAAGGTGGAACTTCAACGAAGGCACCATGAATCGGAAAATGTAAATAGGGGTGGCGACCAAGGGGCCCCAATTAGGGTTCAACACTATTTTGTCGACATTCGGAACATCATTTAAAGGCCTAAAGTGATGTGTCCGCATTCGATGCAATTTTGTTGTACTTTAATTTCTGGTTGCCGCCAAACGGACCATAAGGATCAACCTCCCTTCGCGCTTTGAAATTAACTTTATTGCAAACATTGTCGTAAAGCATCCGATTTGACGTTTTTAATTACGTTGCATTATTAATATCGATGTTTTAAGGGGTGTGTCCGATAGTGTTTGGCTCTTATCGCAGCTAAAACCCGACAGAATCGAGAGGCTCGCTGGTGAGCGCGTGCGATCATCAGCGCAGTCATTTTCGATTTTGTCGGCTGATAGTTTTTACTGTGCCGAAGCCAAAAGCTGTATCGCTGTCCCCATAATTACTTTCGCCGTTCAGACGCGAATATTACAATCATAAACATGCAATAATTGCTCAATGATCCACCTTCGGGTTTGTGAACACCGGCCGTGGAAAGGCGTTTCGGACAGCTTTCTTTTGCCTTCGACAGAGTTACGTTTTAATTCTAGAATTAAGATTGGCCAATCGTTTGCGTCTTGTGAACATTGAAGAAAGAAAATGAAGACTGCAGTAAGGTACGTGGACTTTCCTATTATTTCTTAGATGTAAGTTAATTTATTAACGACTAACAATTGACATTTGCATTTTGTGTGTATTTTTGATGTGCTTTCCAGGTATGCTGTGTACAGGTATCAATATTATTTTGCTTTGGATATTTTTTTATTTTCTTGTCTAAAGGAAAACTAAGATTAAATTTTAAAAAATAGGAACGAATAAATTAAAAAATGCAAACACATAGAAAACATTTTAGTAGGTTATTCGCTGATTCATAAATCAGACTTTCAAAACACCATAAACATTACACTCTCAACGCACAAGATAAACAACACGAAACATATTAGTTTTTTCGCTTTCTCGCCGACATACTGTAACTCATGACTTTATGCACGTTCTGCATAAAGTAACACCTTATTTTTCCACATTCATTAAATAATATATTAAACTGGACACCAATATTATCTGTGAGGGGTCAGGACTTAATGCATCTCTTTAAAATATTGTGACGTACCATGAATAATCTTTGGTACGTGGTTCGCTTACTACATAACCCTGACCATTTACATTTGAACCAACACTTTCGTCTTACATTTCTGCGTATTGATGAGATTCTTATTTCCCTGCGAGGGTTAGAGTGTCTTTTTATACTGGTCGAGTAATTTCGCAAGTTGATCGTCATTTCAATGGGGTAAATTTATAGAGGATTCTAGTGGCGTTCGTCTTACAGACTTTATTTGACCGTCAATCTGCTTGTCCAAATGATTGTAGTATGGAGATTATCCGGCTTATAATAGTACAATGGGCGATTGAGACCGTGTGTGTTGGTAATTGTGTGTGGTCTTTGATTATTAGTTTGATATGTTAATAGGAACCACACAATGTATTGTACAAATTATTACCATTGCATTAAAAAAAACATAGCTTCCAACAGAAGTTTACTCCTCTATCGCTACGTGTTTACCAAATAAGTAATTGTTAATCTCCAATATTTTATTATCTTTAGGAAAAATAATACAATTATTTCTAAATATATTACAGCAAGTGATTGTATTACACTTCTTTAGTTTGTTATGGGACATCTAAACTTTTTCCATCAACCTAAACTACCTATACCCTTATTTCGCTAACTTCCCTAGATTTGGCACAGTAGACGTACAAGTTACAAACTCATTTCAACAACCGTTTTCGTTTATGCCTATTGACGCCATCTTATTTTTATTGTTTGCGTTCTTTATTTGAATTAGAAACAAAAAGAAGATACGCATTCTTTATTCAAATATTGTATGATACTCATTGATTAAATAAATAAATCACAATTATTCAATTAAATCAGCAACAGTTTCTACTTGCGGTTTCATGCAACGCGAAAAAAAACGAATCGATTTCAATTTCACAAACAAATGTTGGTTGCGTTGTAACGCTCCATAAGTGTTGCGTTATGTTGATATATGACTGTTGATTGTCACATTATGCAGATACTGGTCAGTGAGAGCTGTGATGGACGTTTGCCGTCATTACTGAGATTCCTACTTAATCATATGTAGGTATTTGAAGGCGAGTTGGTAGGTAGCACTTTTTGCTCCGCCTGACGCATCTGTTCACTATCTTGGTTAAATGCTTTAGAACAACAGAAGGGCACGTTAGACAGATACAACTTTTTTATTGTTTTAACAATTTCAATTAAGTATGTATTATTAATTAGACTC
>JAKRBP010000180.1:257276-269517 GCA_022398575.1 Heliothis subflexa | reverse complement strand
GAAATCTATTCATATCACAATCGCATGACCGTGCCTGAGAATCATATCCCGCTACTTATGTACACACTCTTTCCCGAAGACTAACGCACTCCAGGCGGGGGCGGGGCGCGTGCACGGCTGCGCACGCGGCTCGCCCCGGCCGCTCTACTCTAACCGATATTCACTAAGATATCACCACCTCAGCCGCGGGAGCGACAGTAGGATACTTGCCGAACCTGCCTTTCCCGAGTGTGCCAGAGGCGCGATCGATATGGATAACGCGGGGCGCGGGCGATGCGGGGATGGGTCGGGGTTACGTGGAGTTGTGGGCGAGGGGTAGTGGGGTGTGGGATGGGTGCGGTGGTGGACGGGTGGCGGGGCAGGTTAAGGGGGGCGCAGCGCTGGCGGCAGCTGAACGGGGATGTGGTAGTAGCGGCAGGCGGCGCGGCGGCACGTGCCGGCGGCGGCGTCGCGGCACACCACCACGCGACACCCCACCACCTGCAGCCCGCACCCTGCAACACCACAACCGCTGTGTCAGCGCGCTTGCACCACTCAGGAGGTGCACACGTCATACAGGGACCAAGGTAACACCATACTACGAGATTATCTGTGCAAATACAGAGTTCATGTACAATGTCTACAAGATTATATGAATAAGCAAATACTAAAACTAGTGAAAACTACATCACTGATCTAATGTAAAAAGTGGGTACGAGAATAATAATAATAATTTAAACGTATACAAAACTCAAATATCTAAACTGGTTAATATGTAGTTTTGTCTACGGGTAGTTGTCTACTGTCAATATTAAAAAAAACTACGCTATTGATGAAATATAACAAAATATGGTGATCATGCAATTATACAAGGAGAAAGGGAAGGGGACATTTCTATCCATGATCTGAAAGTTTGACATATCGTTGTCAACTGATTAGTAACACGTTTACAATAACAATGTGTCTCGCTCGACTATTGTTTATTACTACGACGTTAAAGATAATGTGCAATGTAAAGTGGGTCCTCACCTTCACGAATATGAACAAATCTGCAGGTAGGTCTTGTACATCCTTGTCGATTAAAATCTTGGCACACCGGGAGGGTGTCCAGTAACTGCAAATATAACAATGTATTCATTAGTATTTATTGTCGTTACTCAATTTCATATTCATACACTCCGATGCTCCCACAATGCCTTTGTTCTTTGACACTGCATTACATGTTTGCTAGTAGGCTATCAATTTGTAGTGTTATATTAACTCAATAGTATTAAAATTATTCGTTGGCAATTTCGTTGTCATATTTCTGCAAACTCTACATTTGCAAATATTTGGGTGAAAGTACTTTCGCCTCTTTTCTAGGCTTGTATATTTATCAATTAGCACATAAAAAAATTGCTTTCATGAGTAAATCGTGTCACCTTTCTGAAAAATGGGTATGTTGATCGAGGTGCCAAGTAATAGCATTTGTGGGATAATCGTTTGCATGTTCCTTATGACTAAAATCTACTTCATAAACAGTCGATAATTATTATTAAAGATAAAAAAATAGGTATCACTACTCTTATAAATGTTTGTGTAAATATGTAAGAGTGTAATGTCGACAGGGACAAACAAATGACCGACGGTTTATGAATTCATTATGTTAATAGTGTTAATTCTAAAATCTAGTTCATCACTGATTGGACATTCATATATCGGACACTGATCATTATCCTCATTGCACAGCCGTCTGAAAAATAACGCTGAAATAGTTTTTGTAATATCAAAGAGCAAGGTATTATAAATGGTCCATTACAGTAACCTAGCACATTGTATTGAATTAAGGTTCCCTAAGCGTGTTAGCTGGATTTCTATATATATTTGTATAAAGGAAAAGTTTATGCGTGTGTAGTTTCTCAGTTGCTACATAAAATTAACACAAAACGGGACACACGGAAGGCGAAAATTGCTCGAAATCAAATCTTGTTGCTGCTTCAATATTACAAGAACTTTACAAGATTCGTTGCACAATATGATTGGAGCTTCCAAGCATTCTTTATTTACGTGCGCGCTGATATATCATATCATGTGTGTCACCTTTATATTGTAGTACCGTCGGATATAGTATGCAACATTAAACAGAATAGTCAATTAAGAGCCCCCTGCTGGAGTTATTCTCGTGATCGAGCTTCCATAACCGTCAGAGAGTAGTGTTAAAGTACGCTGCACTATGCACATAGGTATGAATATATAATATCTAAATGGCATGCAGAACGCTTGAAGTATAATCATTATTGCGCAGCCAATCTTATTTAAGCGTGACTATATTTTACAAAAAAGCTAAAGCATGATGCTAGACAACTTTTACCAGGGCGAGGGCGTACTAGAGGTTTTGTAGCGTCCAAAGTGTACCCATAAATACCAACTGTTGCTATAATAAAGCTAAAAGAGGCTGTGTGGGGAGAGTTACGACATGTGTCTGCGTCGGCTGTGATGAATTTAGATCTCCCGGTGTTCTCAGTAGAGGAACAGAGGACGTCATGCTTATCGGTAGGTTGCCATGGTTATAATGTAAATAGACAAATTAAATTTATACCTTTAGCTTACATGACAGTTCTGGACGTGACATGTTAGTGGTAGTACAAACTGCAACATAATGACCATTAGAGAGTGCGGTTACTGTACGACAACAAAAGAAAACCAAGTATATTATTACATCTACGTGAACACTTTAACAAGCGTCAGAGAGGCCTCAACAAGTCTTAAGCGAGGAATTGAAGCCGCAACGGCGAAGCATTTTAAGCATTTAAAAGAAAACTCCAAGTGATTGTTAACATAATTTCATTGAGAATGTCACTGTGGGCACACAGTTGCCAAAAGGGACTAAGCTCACATCACTTCGAGTTTCCTTTTTTCACCATCGTCACTTCAACTACCAACTACGCACAAAAAATAATTGATTACAAAAAGCATTTGAATGAGTGTAAAAAAACCCCCTTATTAGCAGTTGATAGTTGATATTGGCCAAAAGGTGAATATCACTGTAAACTAAACAGTTAAACCAGCTCTTTAATAAATAATTTATTATATTTACATGTTATTTAGTAAATTTGGCAAGTTATGTGGCGTATTATTAAAACGGCAAACTGTTTAGTAGTTTGTAAAATGGCTTCGTTAAATTTCAATTATTAAAGTGACCTGTACTGAAACTGCCGAGTCCATTAGGTATTAGAAGCATATTGAGAATAGAGCATTTGAAGTTATTATTGCAATTGTAATTTCATGCGAGTGACAAGCGGCGTGTTTCAATATAGGCTTCAAACAGGAAATAACTTATACTGAGGATATCATAGTAAGCTGATTGTATCTTACCGGGTGTAAGCAAGGCAATACTGTAGAGTGACTTCTTCCACATTTGAAAGCAAGTATGTCTCACTATACAAAACTAAAATCATCAACAAGTTGTAGCATCAACTGTTCATTACAATATAATCGATACAGTTACAGCACAATGACTAGATGGAGTGATGATGACAGAATATTATCATGAGTCGGCTGACAAGCGATGGCTGCGGCGGCGCGTGCGCGCGCCCAGTCCTCGTACCTCCACTGTACTGTTGTGCCGGTTATAACAACATAGCTTTCATAATACATACGTCCTGTCCACCTGTGTCAGCGCGAACCGAACATACTGTCAGAGTGGACGATGCATACACTATTGTGTCAACAATTTGTTAATTTCCATTTTGTCTTCTTACAAGGCGTGTAGTAAAGTTGATTAAGAAAAGCTCAGTTCACCAAGCGCACCTTATCCCGCGGTCGTGAATGGCCCGCTTTTGTGGTGATCGTATTTGTTTGTTTTTTGCTTGTTAACTAGCGTCTGATTAGCCTACTAAGCCCGCGTAAAGCTTCACAAACTAAACTAAATAGGTACGTCTACAGAAGGCGTGTGAAGAAGCAAGCTCTGAAGTTCTATGCGGAATTCAAAGTTGGTAGATTTACTTCTTGATTTTATTATAATTAAATCAAATATGATTTTACTAGGCTGTATTACGAAGGATATCAATAATTAATATCAGTATGAAAAATGTATATTGTCGTTTAATGTATACTAAATAATGTTAGGCCAATACATTTAACTATAACACACAATTACAACAACAGATTTATTAGCAGGATTTTGTCAAAATAGTAAAAATATTAAATTTAACGACTTCGAGCTTCTGAACAGAACATAATAAGCGGTAGACGTAGTTGCGCAGGAGGTGATATGCGGTCGATAGCGTACTGGTTAGAGCGAGGCGAGGTGTCGTGAGTCGGATAGCGCGGGGGACTGTGCCGGGGAGCGGGGGAGGGGCTGCTCTGCCTGACTAATGTGTAAGTGTTAACGATAAGCTCACGTCACACGGCACTTGCATCATTGTTTACTAACCGAGGAGACGCCACAGAATAGTGCGAATGTGTGTTACAATCAATGTTCATCATCAAAATAGAGATGAATATCTTACTTTTAGCGCTGCTGATGTAGCGATCACAATTGCATGTTATTGAAATATATGTGCATTTTAGCACTAAATAAGTCAGACCTGACTTTAAAATTGGTACAGAATGCCGGCATCGGTCATTGTTGATTGATTTGACTAGACTGTGGTGTCTCAACATGTGCTAAACACGAAGGAATCATGTGTCGTGGAGCGAGCAGACTGGTCTGTACGACTAGCCCAGAGTGCCGTTAACACAAGCGCATGCGGTGATGACGCCGCGTTGTGCGGGGTGCGGCTTGCGGTGCGCGGGGCGGTGCGGCACGCGGCACACGTTACCTGTCCGCGCTCGTCGGTGTACACCACGTACGGCGCGTTCGGGGGCGCACAGCCTGTCCGTCCGGACACAAAAAGCGACAAAAGATTGCAATGCGGACGCAGCCGAAGCGTCATTCGGAAGGCATGTAACAGAAAGCGTTTAAAATAAATAGAAGGAGGTGCGACCGAAAGAAAACTGCGGGGGCGACGCACGCCGCCCCCGCGCCACTACTGATGAACACGCCGGCACACTTAGCGCACACAGGAGCACTAGAATAATGAGAATAATACCTGATGAGCCAAACGTATAGGGGTGGTGGATTCTATTCCATGCGAAAATTAGAAGGCGGCTGTGTTAGGTGCGGGCCTGCTGCTGCAAGCCGGTAACCACTAGGTAGGTACGGGATCGACACATCGGCCAAAGCGCACCCGTGCGGAGCTCCTTCGAGAACAAGCGTGTACGTAGCGGGATCGACGGACCAAGCGCTCAACTCTCAGTACGACGATAGGTACTCACGATAAACGACGATCGACAAGAGGTAATAAAAAAACGTACAGTCATGCATCTCAAGCGTTATTATTACCGGGATCGTAGATACGAGAAATATACACGCATAGGGTAATAACGGTAAGTGAGTAGAAATACAGTAATATATATATAGCGTAAAACTACCGAGACATCCGCGAGGGCGAAGCCGCTCGCATCGTCCTTACAATAATACAATACAAATGTGACAACACGCCTAGCGCTAACCGCCCCGACAGGCCGGGGCGGGACACTCGGCCGCACACGTACGAGTCTCTACGCGGAGACCCCGCGTCCCGCGCCCCGCCGACCGCGCGTGTCGCACGTCTATGTCGTCTTCATCTTTTTGTAGGGGTTGACGGCCGCCGCAGCCGCCGCGGCCGCTGCCGCCGCCGCCGTGGGTGGAGTGGGCGGCGGCACTGCGTACATGAATGGCTGCTGGTAGTAGGGCATGGGCATGGGCGGCGCCGGCCAGCCCGGCCGCATCATCATGTGTGGTGCGCGCATCAAGCCCGCATGGTGCTGCATGCCGGCGCGGGCCTTGAGCGCCTGTTGTGTGTAGGCGGCCGCCGCCTGAGCCATGGCAGAGTGCTGCGCGGCAAAGGCGAGCGCAGCCACGTAATTCTTCTGCGCCACTTCCTTGGCCATGGCGGCCGGGTCGGGGGTGCCGGGCTCGCCGCCAGCGCTGACGGGCGGCGAGGGCGCCGGAGGGGCGGTCGCGGGGGCAGGCGGCGGCTGCGGCGCGGAGGACACGGGCACGGGCGCGGTCGCGGACGGCGGTGGCGCGGACACACTGGCGGGCACGCTCACGGTCGGCGGGGCGGACGTAGCGGGCGCGGGGTACTCACATGATACGGGCACGAACGGCTGCTGAAGCTGCATCAGCTGCTGGTAGGTCGTCGCCGGCTGGTACACGGGAACGCCCGCTTTGTCTGCAGCGGGTCGTTTGTACGGCACCACGCCGGGGAAGGCCTGCGAAAATCAGAAAAAAGGTATTAATGCTGTATCAAGCATAATGGGACGCAAGAGAATTGCCCCTTCAGTTGGATCGGTACTTACGAAGTTATCGTAGTAGAAGGATCCGACGCTTTTCATGTCCATCTGAAACGAGAAACAGATGGTTGAACGGAGGGCTCCGGGCGGAGGGCTTGGGCGGGCGGGGGGCGACGGGGCACGAGGGGCGGGGGGTGGTCCCTCGTGCCGCGCCGCCGCCTGCCCGCTGCGGGAGGGAGAGGCGCGCGGAGGGATCGTGCGGGCGGGAGCGGGAGCGGAGGAGAAGCGTGCAAAGCTGGCGTTGTACCGGTGGCGGCTCGAGCTCGGTGGGCGCCGGCCGTTTCTTGCCCGGCTCCGAAGTCGCGCTCGCTGTCGGCTGCTGGGCTGCGGCGGCCGTCTACGTGAAGCGAAGCGTCGCAGGACGGGACAGAAACAATAACGATGTAGTAGATGCACAGAATACACCTAAAGCTCGGCGTAAGGTGATATTATGCGATAGATAAAAATAAAATAAAAGTGAAGCGTGAGTGCGACGGAAGCGTGGCGCGAGCCGGCGCGAACTGAACAGAACAAAGCTCTGCGAACGTAAGCGGCGTCGCGGCGAGCGAGACCAAGCGGAAGAACAGAAGCGAGCGCGAGCGAGCGAGGCGAGAGCGTGCAGCCTGGTGGCGTACCGCGCCGCGCGCCTGCGCCTTAAGGTGCGCCTGCAGGTGCAGGGGAGGGTGGAAATAGCGGCAGGGGTCGCGGACGCAGCGGCCCTTGACGGCGTCCATGCACACCGTGACACAGCCGTCGTCGTGCGCGGCCACGGGCGGCGGCGGGTGCGCGAAGCGACACTCGGACTCGGCGCGCTTGCACGCGCCGCGCTGGAACTCCCGGCACACCTGCACCACCACAGACCAGCCATGTCCGCCGCTCGCGCCCCGCGCTCATCTACCCTCTGCCTACACTCTCGTCTGCGCGCCGCCGACACAAGTGCGGACCGACACTACGCGATGCAAGTGCTACGTTGCAATGCGTCTCGTGTGTTTCAATTACTTATACAAAGACGCGACGCGACCGCGACTTCAGCAAATATCAAATTAGCGCGTGAACAGAGGTCTGCAGGTGTGGCAATATTTATTAGATTTTGTCACTTTATACAATTGACTTGCATTATTGACCTCGACCGGACGCCGCTTGTGATTGAATTTTCTAATCGGGAGTCTAATATTGTATCTAACGATTTACGCATCCGTCGCATCTTCAAATTAATTTTGATCCAGAAAGATTTTGTCGTAGTGCCTATGTCTTGCCTAAGGATTTTTACGAATGTGAAGCGTTCGGCACGTCTACACTGTAAGCGCAAATCGACATTTTAGCCCGTGGTATACGATAGCTCGTCTGGCTGACCTATTGGCAGATATGAGCGTGCGCAACATAGGCCGAATTTGTGCCAACAGTGTAGGTCCTTCACCAGAGGGAGTAAGCGAGTGCTGCTCGCGAAGCTCACGCAGGCGCACCGGGCCAGTGCGCCCGCGCGCCACAGACACACGGGGACGGGCATACGGCATATATCGGCCCAAATTTGCTACGGGGACCGACATAATTTCAAAAAAGTTTTGACAACTAATCCTATTCTTCCGGTTACAATAAAGTGTGACCAGATATTTTCAGATGTAATTGCACATCAGTCGGTCCCCGGCATATATGGCAACATGGGGAAGCACTACTCGAGTGTAAACGGTAAGAGGTTAATCTGGTGTAAAAGTGCATGCTTACCTCTAAGCGATCGGTGCGCGGCAGTTTCTGCTGCAGCACAGGCTGCTGCATGACGCCGAGCGGCGAGGCGGCGGCGGCGGCGGGGTCGTGGCCGAGCACGGCCGGCACCAGCTGCGGCGCGTAGTACTGCGCGTACGTCGAGCCCACGCCCGGCACGCCCGACAGGTACGGCGACGTCGCCTGCACACCGCACCAACACTAACACTCAGTATACTTGTACATTTACTCATTTACCAGCACGCATGTTACTATCTTATTTACAAAAATATTTGTCTTGGCATCAATTAGAAAACCCTCGTTTTATAGCGTTGAACACACGAAAGCAGGCACACCTACAAACATCAAAAACAAAGTAATAAAAATACTTATTATTTATCAAAAAAAATGTTAGCCAAACAAGCCTTCACATGCAATCATAGTGAAAACGAATTGAGATATTAAATAAGCATACGGTTTATCCAGTCTAGCTACCCACCGGCCACCAGAATAGGACAAAAGAAGGGAATTAACCGGGAAGGGTCGTTAAGGATCAATTAACCCTTAGTTAAGAGTGCGTTACAGTGCGAGGGCAGTGTCATATGTGTGAAGGAAGAGAGGCGCAGGATGCGTGGGGCCGGTGGTAGTGTCTCGCTCGGCGGCGGCGGCCATTACCTGCGGTGCGAGCAGGGCCAGACTGATCGGGTCCAGCGCGGCGAGGTGGCTGGCTGCCGCGCCCGCACCGCCCACGCCGCCCACCTCGACACAAAACCACACAAACACGCTACTCATCGTGCGAGGCCAGGTCTGCGCCCGCGCACCGCGCGCACCACTTCACCTCGCTCCTCGCACCGACTTACGGCTGTATCGCATGAGCGCAGACTGACAAGCTTTTCTGACATTCTAATAACTATTATTAGGGTATGCCTGCAGTAGATGCGGAGTGGATGTGGTAAGCGCGTGGCCGAGCCGGTGCGAAGAAGAAGGTAAAAGAGTGTGTCGGGCCGCGTAGTTAGCGACAGTGTAAACAGTGAGGAGGACGATGTCCGGTGATTAAATCTGCATTACCGCTTATACCCAGATCATACACATGTGAGTAAGTTTGGAGAATAGTCATGCCACTTAAGGAACGATTCGTACAAACATGCCCAAGCAGTGGGGAGCGATCGGCCTCGGGCTATAAAGTTTAAGTTGTGCCTGAATTAGTAGCCTATCTATATTCTAAAATAAATACAAAAATTACTTTTAAATCTGTTTAGCAGGTTCACGCACTCGAAGCGAAACTTTAAATTAAAGCGCGGATCTAGTGGCAGCAACGGCTGTACCGCCCTGAAGAAAGTAAATTACCATTAACTTTCAACGTGCACATGATTAAGTTTTCGAGGAAACTTTGCGAGGGAATCGAGTTAATTTACTTACGGATGAAAGTATTTTCAATTCTGAGATCCTACGACTAACTAGCTACTTATTTTTAGTATTTTATTTAACTAACTACTTACGACACATGTTTACGAGGCACAACTTAAACTCGATACGATTTTTCAAATCTACGTGTTTGAATAATAAGAATGCTTAAAAATTACAGAATAGCGGGTAACACCGAAAGCAGCGTGTTGCGTGCATAGAATACCTACATAAGTGCGGAGGTCCGATCGCTCGAAGCTTTCGTAGTGGTAGGAGGGAGCGTAGCTTGGGTGACTCACCACAGCTGGGACTTGGCCAGGTAGCACCTGGCCGGGGGTCAGGCCCATCTGCTGCATTAGTGCGTTCTTGAGTGCTAAGTGATTCCGTCCGTTGATTAGCAACTGATCCTTCAAATGTTGCGGTGGATGGAAGTACTTGCAAGGTGGCTTCTCGCGGTTACACCGACCCTGGAAATGATTAACGCAGACATTAAATTTCATTATTCTATGACCATAATGGCATGTGGGGAAAACATAGTTTGAGATTTTGTCACGTTCAATTTTGAAAGCGTCGATAGTGCTATTACGTCACGTAAATGGTAAATGCAATAGATATGAGAGCTATACACCTCAGGTAGTCAACATTTCAGGGCTTTAGAATAGACGAAAATGGCGGACCTCATCCGATATCATTCCGATAAGCAATATGTGTAGTGGGGCGGCGGGCGACCGCGGTTTCGGCTCAATATCGGCCGAATGTGCGGAAATCCCTCCATGCATCACAATTGCCGTGAGCCGGGCACGTAGCCACCAGAAATCCTCCACTCGATTTTTCCTTATAACCGCGTCTTAGGCGGTGTCAAATATTTCTGAGGCGTGTCGGGGGCGGCCGCGCTCTTCGCTCCGCTCATTTTCGACGTCAATGAGGCGCGAGATAATTGCCTTTTGGAATCGAAGCCCTCCGCCGCACCCGTCTATGATGATTTATTTACATCCGTGTAATTAACTGTCGCACTACGTGACGGGAAGAGCTTCGCGGACGTTTTATCGTCGCACGCCGAGCCTCCTGCGCCATATTTTATTCAGTAAAAAAACGGAAAAGCGCTTATCGCAGTTTCAAAGAAATACGTATACAAACAAACGCCATCTGAATATTCAGCACTCCAGTAGGGGACTGTCTTGCTGATAATGTCCGCGAAACGGCTTTAGTGATTTAGTGAGTAACTTTTATAAAGCATGTCTGATGATATCATAAAATTGCCTTTGCAAACATAGGTATACGGGGTTAAAGCTTTTATAATCAAAGATCGCGAAGTGTGAATCTTTGGTTGCAGCCTAAAGCTGAATCAGATGCAGACATGTTCCGAATTTTCTCAGTTATTAAACTTCGGCGATGCGTGCTACAACTAGCTAGTGGAAGTAGTCGGCTGCATTTAGATTAACTTGTTACTGGCAGGCATAATGTTAGTTGGACGGTCCTCTCACAGTTTAAGCTCGGGATAAAGTTATTATTTCCTGTTACTCCGTGCCGTCTACTTTAGCCGAGTTTCGATTCGAACCAACCCGTTTGTGAAACTTGAATGGGTGATCACGTTTCATCATTACTATGATAACTCTGTTGGGTTTATCAAACTTCTATTTATTAGCTGCCGCAGTTTGGTAAGCGTGAGTTAAGTTTATTGTTGAAAGCATTCGACTGTTTGTCGAGTTATTTGACTGGTTTCATGTTTAATAGTGATTGTATGAGAAAATTATTTCAAGTAGATACGATCAATTTAAATATCTGGTGATTGATTACATGCCTAAATGGATTAGATTGCTCTTTACAAATGATAGCTGTATTATTTATGCGAGTATCAGCGAATTGCAAGCCGCTGCAGGTGTATCGCCGCGGCGATTAGCGTGACGGATGCCCGCGCGGATACAAATGGCCGGCCGCCTCAGACGGATGACCGCGCCACGCTCGCCAGCCAAACGCATTACGACACATTAATTGCTCTTCGATCACTATGCCTCCACATTTGTAGGTTTAAAATCCCTCGAGTCCATTGGCGAGTTTTTATTTTAACGTATGCTTGCTTAATTTGCTTTATAATTATTCGCTCTTCCAATTTTTCCGAAATAGTGTAATCATTTTCTATGTTAATAAAAGACTAAATTCGCATTTAAGACGTAACAAAAGACATGTTTATATGACGCTCCGAAAATTAAACAAAAACTTTCAATATGGCCTGTTTGTTCGGGAAGGGCAACGGGAGGGTCGAACGAGCGCAGGGTGGGCAATAACCGCCCAAAACTAATAACATTTTTGTGTGATAGTGGAGGAGCAAACCGAGCGCGCTACCCTCTCCGTGTCCTTTATAAAACAACAATGCGCACTTGCAATACAATAAGGGGTTAGCTGAGAGCTAGCTACCAATGGTTTTCATCCTAGCGATAAAGAAACAACGACACGAGTTTAGAGATGAATATTCTTCATTTTGGCTTGGCACTGGTGCCCGATTAAAGCGAAAACGACATCAATGAAGCGAGACGCTCGTGTCTCGTTAAGGTGAGAGCTGTAAGGCAGCGGAGTGCTCTCGGGAACTATGACGTGTATAACGAACAACCCTCGAAAGTAACGGCGTCCGCCGGCAGACGGCACGCGCCACACCTTGTTACTTCAGCAGCTGCCAAATGCCACCTCTTCCATTTTGCAGCGCGGAAACTGTATCAAGGGTTTATTACTGGATAAACTGATTGTCAGTGTGCCGACCTCGCTCATTAGGGAAGTTATGAACGACCTCATTGGCTTGGCCCATGATGTGTGGTTGCCAACTGTT